>JARHVA010003076.1:217500-467500 GCA_037957365.1 Torreya grandis | reverse complement strand
AGCATTATAAAGACATTATGTTTGGTCTATAGACAATAGTAACCAAATACTATTCATATAGATTTATGTTCTTATAAGCATTAATAATCATGAATACCATAACATGACATAATCACACATCAATATTATACATTAAATCTAAGTATAATAGTCATAATGCAATCACACAAGATTAATTCAACATAAGCATTAAACTAAGCTATCACATAACTAACATGAGTAATCAATTATCTAAATATAGATAACATAAAAAAATGTACTTATGCTAAAAATTTAAACAATGCATATCATGTGTACTATCTATTATGGTGTGTACATGGGATCTATTTGTTCCTCTATCATCCCCCAACACCTCCATATACATCATCCTCTCTGATGATGCTCTCCCTCCATAATGCTCTAAGGGATGAATCTCTCCTACATTCAACTCATGAAAAGAGGTTAGTTATCTTGTAACATGATAATATATACTACAAAACATTGTTATAATAATAAATCAATATGATCATAATGTAAACAATTTACCATACAAATAACTCATAGTAATGTAATCATGAAGTCAAAGCAACATAAAAATGTACCATAATAACATATGACTTACAACTTAGTTAAAAATTAATTAATCAGTTTAACAACCATAATAATCCATGGATAATTTGGTAAATCAGCTTAATGAGAAATCAATGTTATAGAGGTGGAAATTAGGTCCATATTCAGTGCTCAAGTTAATTAAAATGAAATTGGGACAAAACTAACACAATCAATCATTTATGACCAAATTTTAGTGTTTAAATTTGTCTTATCTTAATATTGTAGCTATTGTACTTTCATGTCAAATGTTACATATTCATTATCTTTACCGAATATTCCCCTATTGTTCTCATCCATGATCTTTCTAGTTTTTCATTGCATTGATCCAAGGTAGGGTCAATGTGAAAAATAAAGGAACATACTTTTTCTCCTAGTGTTATTAATAGCTCAATGGATTCGATGTAACTTTGAGGTCCATTAATGTTACTAAGTGTTGATTTTCATACCCAAGATGTTGGAAAAGTGTCATTCTACATATATTTAGTTCATGAAAAGATACACTTTTGACCTTGGTATATTTCTTTCCATTAATGTGAAGATTAAGAATCAAAGGCTCTAGAAATGATGAATGATTTTAAAATTCCTCTTTAGTAATTATACTTTTAACATTAGTTTTTGTAGATATATCTTGCTTTTGAACCTATTTTTTAGAAAAATCATCTTAAATATACTATTTTTCTTAGCTTTAGCTTGCTTTCACATCTTTTCTTTTAACAATTACTCTTTTTGTAAATTCTCGTGCTATATCTTGTGTAATATTTATTGTTATAATTTTTCACTTTTTAATTTTTCCTTCTCCATTTAATATAATAATAACATTTATTATTCTAATTTATCCCTCTATAACATTTTATTTTTAAATTTCTCTTTTTGTAATTATTCATTTTATAAACTTATTTTGTCATCTTATTCTTTTTGTAACCTTGCTTTCTCTAATTTTGTCTTGGGAATATTTTATTGTTATATATTTTCAATTTTTTGTACTTATTCTTATTCTTTAGGAGATGCAATCATTGTGTGAGTAAGATTCTTGACTATTGTATCTATTATTGGATAACCACTATCAAGGATACTTTGTATATTTTTCTTCAAATCCCAATAATTATCGGCATGATGACTATGCATTATATGATATGTTTAGAGGATGCATAAGAGGTAATTTGGTCTACTTGTTTTGAATCATTTCTATTAAAATCTCACTTGAAATCTTATTAGGATTTTATGATTTTTGAATTAATAGTTGTATATGATTTGTGTTTTGATTTCGAATCTTGATATGAAGTATTTTTAGGCCCAAAATAACTAAATGAGGGTGAAAATACCTTATCAACAATAATATTCTCTAGATTATATGTGAATGTAATTTTATTTTTAAGTAATGTGATCCTTTAACTTAAATATTGATTTTCATTTTGCAACTCTTCTATAAATGCTCTCATAGTGACTATTTGATCTTTAATGGATTCATAAACACAAAACTTGGGTACTTTTTTTAATTGAAGAGCATACTCATATTAATATAAAAAATAATGGTATAATGTTAGTAATACAAAAAATGGGTGGAAAAGGTCACATCCCATAAGTAAAGTCATACTAAGGTAAGAGACCCTGAGAAATGAGCAAGTCTAAAAGAGGGTCAATAATGACCACACCAAAAAAAAGTCACATCAAACTAACATAAGTGAATAGAAACTAAAATATTCACACATAATAACATAAGTAATCAAAGAAGAAATGTATTATATAGTAGGAAACATGGTAGCCAAAGTGGGTGGTAAATGAGGTAGATCATGCAGCTTATCACCCCATCTCCCATTAATCAAGGGTTATTCATCCATAGGTAAGGGATCCCACCCAACATTATACTATATATTATCATTTTATCCATTGTGTTGATTGGGTGAGATAATAAGAGCCAGACATGGATACTCATCCTATAGAGGATGGCCTCAATACCTTCAATCACTTTCTCCTCTGTTAGATCGATGAGACCAAACACATCAAAGATATGACTAGTGGGGGTGAATGGTGAGGAGATAATCTCCTACTTTACTTCCTAAAATGTTGCTAATGCATACCACATGTTTTCCCATGATGGGAAAATTAGAGATATAGAAGCTCTAGAGTCTCACAACTAATCATAAATTGGGTATTCCCCTAGTAATTAAATAAATACTAGAGATAATTAAATTCTAGTTGAATTTATCAAGATGACTTTAAATCTCGAGAATAACATTATAAATGATAGTAACATTTTTAGTAATAGAAAAAATATTTTTCACTTCCTCATGATTCAATTAATCATAATTTATAGCTTTCCAAATTTGAAAAATAATATCAGCATGAAAAATCTACCAAAATATTTTGTATCTTTTAGGAAGTAATGAAGATTCCATAAAGAGAACCATATTCCACCTAAAAAATTCTATCTTGAAAGGATAAAAATGGGTATGAATCCAATTCCACGTAGACTAGGCATGGGATCATAACCAAAAAAGATGGTTTATTATATTAGGTTGATTTCATTTTGTGGAAATGGGATTTGAAAACCCCATGTTCAAGTTGATCACCAACAAATTAAACCTAACAAAGAGTACACTAAATTAAATAAGATTTATTGGCTTCAATGTGATTAGCCCACATGATGGTAAATATTTTGGACTAGACAACATGGTTAGATCAAAGGTTCCATTAATGATTGAGATTGTCATCTTGAATATCTTGTGGAGATAAAATATTATACCCTAGAAATGGATAATTGATATTGAAAGGAGTGGTCATAGGCCAATGCCAATCCTTCCACAGGGAGTAAGCTATTTAACTCCAATCTTATGAAAATGTTCGTCAAGTATATAAACTTGAATATTTATAATAGACTTAGAAACTACATTATTTAAGTAAAATTTATTTTGAAATATATGCCATTGAATCCAAGAGCGATTCACTTTACAAAATTAATCCCCAATATTTTTCACACCTTTCTTAAACAACTTTAATCTATTGATCTAAGTGACTAAGGCAAATGTAACATTATGAAAATTCAATATGGGATACCACCAAAGGGAATTATAATTTATAGAGATACCATACCATCAAAATAATGTATAATTTTGAGTGAACATGAATAAAAGTACCATCAAAATAATGTGTGGGAGGTGGACAAGGTTGAGGAAGGACATGTAAAACTATTTGTTGTGGAGTAGGCCTTATAAAATCTTGAGTATATGATTGTTCTTGATTCCATGTTATACTTGAATTTACAAAAAAATTCATTAATGCAACTTGTGTCTTAGCATGTGATTTAATTCTTTTTTAAAAAATCAAAGAATAAAATATTCATCCAATATAGCCATATATTCTTAGAAAATAAAATAACAAAAATCTAAAATTTTATATCCTAAGAAAATAATATTGTAAACATAGCATGGGAAAAAAGGTTGTAAACAATAAGAGAAACTTAAATGTTATAAAAAGAAGAAATAAGTTTATGAATATTAGTAAATTTCCTAAAATTCAAGGTCAAAATAAAGTGCTTTCAATGTCAGATATTAGATTCAAGGTTAAATTAAATGCTTTAAATATTAGCAATTAGATATCAGATTGAAAGCAATTTATTTTAGTGTTATATTTAAATCCAAGGTCAAAAGAAGAATCTTTTAGTGTCAAATGTTTAATAATTTATTTAGTCCCTATGACAAAAAAATAGAAGCAATTATTGAGTAAAAAATGGGTTCCCAATAAGTTTTATAATAATTTTAATTAATTTGCTTAATAAGCCTAATTTAGATAAATTTTAAATAAAATGTAATAGAATGTTATAAATCAACTTTAGATAAGTAGAATGAAAGTAAAATAATAAACTCAACAAATCAAAATAAACAAAAGAAGGCTAATTATGAATTAAATGAAAAAACTAGTTGTTCTATCCGAGATATAACTATGTGAAGCTAACATAAGGCTAAAATAGACAAACATGAACTTAAACTCATAAATACTTATAAGCTAGAACTAAAATTGGTGAAGAACATGATCGTCTAACCTGAGACAAGATTGTCTACCACTATAATCCTAAACTAGGAGATATTATCCTTTGATTAAAATAAATAATCTAGGCCATGACCAATTATGATATTGTCAATTATTAATGCATATGGATATTTGACCTTCAAATGTGTGTGGGAGACCTATGAATGACTTATCCAAATTTGAGACCCTAATAGGGATTGTGATGATTGAAAATGTGTAAACAAAAAAGTGGGGAGTGTAATGGGCTAAGTTGACCCCAATCACACCCATGACTATTGAACATATAATATGTATTTAATACTTTGAGGAGGGAATTCAAGCCCATGTAGTTCTCCCACTTATATCACTTTATGCAATGGTGATCCTTTGACAATATGAATGCATATAGATATTTATTGAACAATTAATAATGTTTTTATTTGGTTTGGATAAAATAATATTTTGATTTGGTTAAGGACTGATTTAAGTGATTAGAATAAGAATTGGGAATAATATGGAAGCTTTTCTCAATATGTAGTAATGTAAGTATGCCTCTATATTGAAATTTATAAGTGGTATAATAGTTGACTTGAATATGCCTTTATAATAGTCTACAATAGAAAATTTTATCCAAAAAATATTAAAAACATGAATCAAAATGTAACGGAGGCTTCAAATTTGAAAAATTAATGTTATAAGATTAAGAAAATAAATGCCTCATAGGGGGGAAAAATGTCTACCACTATTGTCCCCTACTGGATGTTTTTGTTATTTAGGGAAACATGTGAATTTTGGGTGTGAATATATTTGTATAGATGCTTAGAAGGGTTTTTAGTAATTAGAACATTTATTTATGAAATAAATAATAGTTTATAAAATAAATGCATCTATATATGTGTCTAGAATAGGTTGAGGTGGTGAAATAAGTCCATATTAGGTGTGAAAGTCAATTAAAGTGAAATAGGTCCAAAACTAACATGATCAAGTATTTGTGACTAAGAGTGACTACCTACCCTATTCTATCAATGAAATTACAAGAATAAAGGATAAATAGTATCTGAGTGTGTATATCAACTCACTTTGCCTTTTGGAGAAGTTCTAAATCATCTAAGGTGTTCCATGGTAAAACCTAGAATGATGTATAAGTAGTTAATACTAATATGTGAAACTCAAAATTAAAAAGTGACTTCAATTTTAAGATATTGAAAATAAAAAAGGAGAATAATTGTGTGTGAAACCATTGTAGATCTTGTAAATTTTCTTGGAGACAATGTTTGTTTAAATATTTGGAGAGTTGATTCCTCCTATAAAGCACTTTGTTGGATTGGTTCCTTAACTGAACCAATGGATAATTTGAGGGTAATCACTCCCAAAATTTAATTTACACTTGTATAAAATATGAAATCTATAAATGAATGTAGAAACATCAATTTATTCTATTGGTATTTCTAACCTTAAGAATTGAAATATTGAAATCCATAATGGATTTTCAAACATGATACCAGAGGGTAATGAGTCTTTGAGTTATGCATTATGCACTTTAACTAAATCAAACAATATATATGACATGTAGATTCAACTACATTTTATTTTCTAAAATTCATGATTTAAATATAATGGATAACATCCATGCTCCTATCATTTATGGAGATACCAACTAGTATTGAAAATCATGGCATGAATTTGTATCAAGCCCCTTTAATATTAAAAAATAACATAGTGTTCATATATCAGTATCATACCCCATTTATAAATGTATAATATGTAACCATATGTAAATGAAAATTATAAATTATAGTTGAAAATTGTGTATGAATATATTTTATGTAATCAAAATTGTGAAAATCTATATTTTTTCTTGTAATGTGAATGCATATGCATGGCATATACCCCCATAATCTTTATCGATGATAGAATTTTTAACCATTTTGAAACCTTTGAGATTTTATTTCCTACTAAAAATAATTCTACTCTTGGAGAGGCATATCTCATGTATAAAAATCCCACTAAAATTCCCCCTTTTGAAGTGAGTGGAATTTATCTTGAAACTCAATCATCTCTAAAGAAAAGTTAAATGTATCATGTGTAGTAATATGTAATCATTAAATAATGTAGCATATGTATATATTACATTCACAATAAAATGTGTACCATTTGAATAATTTATGTAACATATGAATTAAGTCCTATATGTATGTGTAAATGAAGCTCATAGTAGTAAAATGTAGAATTAGTATCCTATGCATTAGTTAGTGAATGATATGGATCATGACATTCATAAAACTTATCAAGATTAACAAGCACAAGACACAACAAATGTAATTTCATAAAATGAGATTAATTTCCACATAAAATAGATGTGTTAAAATGTTAGATACATAAATATATCATATAAAAGGCCAAGGACCACATGCAAAGGGAATAATAATCTCCCAAACAAGGTACATGTTCAAATGTCACATAAATAAAGGGCCAAGGGCCATAAGTAGTGGAACTGTTCAAATTTTACACATGGAAAATAATAATATCTTAGATATTCTCAATAAATATGCACACAAGGTCTAGGGTAAATACACAATATATAAATAATAATCTATTTTACTATGTACAAGTAGTAACATCAATGGATCATATAACTAGAAAGATAGTTTAAACCATGCATATGTAACGTGTTCATATTCTAGAAAATAGGATATCCATGTATATAATGTTAAATATAAATGTTAGAAGAAAAAAAAAAGAGTGTGTATAGCTCAAAATTATATGATCCATTTAATGATAACACCTATGAAGAATTGTAACATGAGGAAAAGATGCCCCAATTTAGCAAAGCTATTGGGTAGAGGGAAATCCAACATCTTAGTCCATGTGAGATCTATATGTCCTTCATAAAACTCATGAATATAAATGAAATGCATGTGTGATATAAAAAAGAGTATGTTATCTAGTAATCATGAGATAAATAATGTATAAAAATAATGTAAACTAGATGTCTTATCATGCCCAGGTCCTGATTTTGAATTTTTAGAGTATTTAGAATATAAATGAATTTTTGAAATATATGAAATTTTTGTTATATTTTTTTCATTTTGAAACCATAAACAAAGAAAATAATAATTAAACAAAGGATTTAAAAGTAGAAAAAATGGAATTGATATAAAAAATCCACACAATATGTCAATGTAAAGTATGTAGTATAGAGTATGGCATGGTCATGTATGAGAAACATGAACCCATTGTAGATGTTATTATAATTTAAAATATGTGGGAATAAAATGAGCATGAAAAAGACTGATTTCACATCTTCATCTTATCAAATGTACACTTGTTGAAGTATTAGTTATGAGCAATATAACACAAGAAAATAGAGATTTTTGCATAAATAATTATTGTTTTGCATATTGGAAGTGACTAATATATCTAAAAATCTAAAATTTTAAGGTTATATGTGCCCAAATTTTAATTTTTGTGTGAAATTTTTCACATTACAGGATCAACTAATTGAGGATAGTAATGGTAGTAAGTTGTTTCCCTTACTAATTGAAATTATCCTTATCATAAATACAATTTTATCATTTAAAATTTTGAAAATATAAATGTATATGGTGGAATATGGTAGAATAGATTGTTGTTTTGGACTATTCAGATATGGAAAATTAAAAAGATAAACTAAGAGGTCAAATTTTCAATAAGACCCAAGGGCTTATAATAATTTTTAAAATTAATTAAATATGTAAAATAATTTATAAAAAATATAATGCTGAAACAATCTATAAGTTTTGTACATTCAATAATGTTATTACAAGTCAAAGATCTCATCAAGGGATGCATCTATCTGGGTCATGTATCATATGTGCCATAACCATTAATTATATTACCACATTCATCCTACATGTTATACACGTCATTCCAATCATATTTTGCATAATAATAATTATTTTGATCCAAAATTTAATCATATTTATCATCAATTTTAGTTGGTAAGATAGTTGAATGTCAAATATGAGTAATATGCAGTATGTCAAGACCTATAAAAATTCTAGTTTCTATTTTATGAACTAAAACACATATTTTTGGCATAAAAAGTATTTTTTTACTACATATTTTAGTTCCTCTCAAAAAAATAGATAAGTTCAAAAAAACATTAAATGTATTTTTGAGTTTTTATGCAAATATGATGGCCTTCAAAAGTTGGCACACTTTCTTGCAGGTCAAAATCCAACACCAAAATAGTGACCTCTCAAGATCAAACTGTCAATAAAGACTATTCATCTCTAGAGTATGATTGTTCATCACTAGATCTAGATGTACTAGATGGGTTTTTATGTTTCCGCATCATTTGGTAAGTCAGTTGAGTTTATTAGTAGTTTTTAAGGATAAGAAAGGATAAATATAGGTCTTCGAAAGGTAGAGATAATCAAGAGAAATAAAATGAGACATTAGAGATAAAGCCAAGGAGATTTATCCAATAATAAGGAATACACATCTGAGATAGTTGAGTTCAGTAATTTTTTCTTTTCTTAAGAGGTTTTCCTTACACTAAATATTGTAGATATCATTATAAATATGGGAGCCATAAGGTTTATTTTTCTTGAAAACACAATAAGGAAAAATGTTTCAAACTATAGAACATAGTGGAGTTGAGTAAGTATGGCTTCACTCTTGCTAGAGTTTTCTCACATTGAATTTCTCTAGGGTATGTATTGTGTTCTCTCACTTTGTGGATGATGTGTTTGTTTCCTTTTATTGCATGTTTACATTCCTTCAAACTATGCCAATACATAGAAATGAAAGAGATCTCAAGACTCAACCGTTAATATTAAATAACTTCACATTTTGTATTACATTTATATTCAAGCATTTTATTTATAGTCATGTATAGAATAGTAGCATGTTTAGAGTGTAGATGAATATATACAATACATGTAGCATATGGATATTGTATGTCAAACATTACACATCCTTTTATATGTTGTATGTGTCAAAATTAAGGGATGGAATACATATTAAAAAAACATTTTAGGTGTTTTTATATGACATAAAAGTTCCTAATAAAATATTGAATTGAAATCATATTTGTTAATGAAAATTAGAGTGGGATATCTAGCTCATTTACGGGTCAAATTGGTATCATAGGAAGCTATCATTTTTAATATAAAAGGTTTCCTAACATATTTCCATAAAATTTAGATTTTGTTGTGTTCTATATTGGTCGTTTTTATGGTAATTATTGTGTAGATATTTCTCATTACCTAGATAAAAAGTTATAGTGGAGAGATTATCTTGATTTATTTGTAGTAATGTGGGTTCAAATTCCACTATAGTTGTTATTGGGATGTTGCAAGACATTATGGGATTATATGATGTGATGGTATTTAAAAAAATTACTTGATGGAATATCCTTTCAAGGGACATGAAAAATGTTGATAATTTAGCTTGGAAAAATAACTCTTCCAAAAGAAATAAAGATTAAGAGAGTTAGAAAAAAGTGCAAAGCAAGACATGTTCAACATGGATTTGAGCATAGTTTTCATGTGATGACAAGTTATGGTTACACTTGAGTGAATAAAAACTCCAAATGTAACATTATGAAGCTTAAATAAGAATTATTTTAAATGGATATAGATGTAAGCTAAAAAAATTTATCTATATCTAATATTAAAAATTGATTGGAGGGTTCACAAGACCTTATGGACATATAAGGACATTTTGTCAAATAATTGACATCTAATATAGAGATAAAAATATTTTAATATTCATAATGGAATTTAATTTAAATAAAAATTCATGCTATAAATAACTTATTCATTAATTCAAATACATGGAGATAAAAATATATACTATACTTATAGTCTCATACATGAAATTTGTCCTCACATTGGCAACAATACAAACACTTAAAGACCAAGGAAAGTAGAAATAATGTAATAGTCATGTTTTATATAAATTCTATCCAACCCCCACTAATGAATATTAATTTAATTATATTGGTTCAAGGACTAAGCCATGTAATTACTCCCCAAAAATTAAAACCACATTTAGATTAAGAAAAATAGTGAATAATCCCTAGGATGAGATGTGCATTTGGTGGCTTCCAAAAATATTTTGAATATTAAAAATAGACTCCAACCTATTCAAGTGTAGTATAGTCTTTAATAGAATGGCCTTTATTAAATTACACCTATTATTTTAGCTATGCTCACTAAGATTGATATAAATATTCACTATATTATTAGATTCACTATACAAGATAAAAGATGTTAGGCACTTCTTCTTTTCCTTTACATGGCCCAAATGGATTTCTATTAAATTATAAAATAATAAGAAATAATTAAAGACCAGTTAGGCCTAGATAAGCTATTAAAAATTTTATGGTGTAGACTCATCTTGGTATAAATATTATGTTGTACCCAACATAACTCATTCTTTCTTTCGAATAGGGACCCACTATATTTTTAAAAAGGTCTAGGCCTATCTTGAAATTATTATAAAGAGAAAGTTTTATGTGTTACACTAACTTTGCTATTATAAAAACATATTAACATGCTTTATTTATTTATAATAACCTACTAATGTTATTTATATGTTGATCAGATTAGATTAGATCTAATCTAATCTATACGCATCAATTGAGAAATAAAGAACCAATTATATAATATATGGGGCCATCATTATATCTAATTAATAATCTATCTATAGGGGTGTTGACTATGACTATATATAGCTATAACTACCTGCAAATAGATATATCCTATCACTCCATATATAGAGAGGGAGGCCCCTATCTAGAAAGAACTAGAAGGTGCCCACACCGAGCCACCCTCATTTGCATCAATTCCACTCTTACATACCCTATATATGTATTACTCTCCTCTCAAAGAGTATAGGGTCATTCATGTCAATGAGAACATGAATCTTTTAAAATTTTGTTTAGAAGCCTATCTTCAACAATTTTTAGCATTTCACACCTATTTAAACCTTGGCATGAAGTTACTATTTATAAATTTTGTTCATAGTTTTTTTAGGATAATTTTTAGAGCTTATGTTATCTAATTAGGCATTTCTAAATTTATTTTACATATGCGAAATTCTTTACCATTTTCTCTTCATAAACCATGTTTTTAGAAGTTTTACATTTCAACATTTTTATCTTTGGAGAATGTTTTTGAATCAATGCTTCAGAAAAAGTACTTGGTATGAAATTTGTCTTTGGTGAAATTGTTTGCATAAAATGTTTAGGAATTTTTTTTAGGGTTTTTGTTGTTCGCATTTTTTTATTTGGTGAAATTATTCGATGAAAATATTCAGAGTATTTGGTCTTCAAATAAATTATTTAGAACTTTTGTTAGGCTCATTTTGGTCTTTGAAAAAAGTGTTCACAACTTTTGTTTGAGATATTTGTTTATTTCACAAAGCATTATTATAACACAATATCCTAACTCTCAATTACCAAAAACCCCTATGGCATAGTAAAACAAAGTGAAAGAAGTGATGAGATGACACTTACAAAAATAAAATGATGTGGTATTCCTTTTAAGCATCAATAGTGCATATGTGGCATACCCTCCAAATGAAGTGCAAAAGTTTGAATTTAAAAAACAAAGTAAATTTATAGATGTTGGACATTAATAGTGTATAAACTAGAATTGAATGCAAAATCTATACCTATGTGTACCTTGGGAGTTTAAAGAGTAAATAATATGTAGATTAGTCTCTTTTTAGTCCAAATGAGAAAACATCAATCATAATAATTCACTAAGACTATACACTCTTAACTAAGAACTATGGGGAGCATAACACAATAAGCAAGATCACAAAATAGAGATAAAGAAAATATAATTTTATTACCTCCTTTATCAAATTTTAGTCTTACTTGTTGTCATAAGGATGTTCATTCATATCCTATGATGATTTTAGTCTTCTAGGAATTCTCTTCCATGGTGGTATCATCTCTCTAGTAGTCATTTATGGCTTGATGTGAAGCTTAGCATAAATTGGGAATTATAACACTACTATCAAAGGCTTCAAGAAGGTATTCAAGCATAAAAATCTTACACATAAAATATTGGTAAATAATGGTATGGGAACTTGTATTTATATCTCAAAGATCTAACTCTAAACTTAGGTAGGTTAAGTTAAATTCTAACTTGGGTTTAGTCTAAACTAGTTTAGGTTGATTCAATCTAACTATGGGTGGAGCTAAGGCACTCATGAAATCTTAACACCTTAGTTTTAGATATTTGTGAGGCATGAAAAATCACTTTAAATATTTTTGAGTTGTGAGTCATATTTTTTAATATTTATGAGACAATAAATCACTTTATTAGCTCATTTGACTTTTGACTTCATATTTGACTAAAAAAATCCTTTTTTAGTAAATGAAATTCACTAAATTGATTTGGAATTTTTTCTTAGGTAAGTTATTTAATATTTTCAATATAACTAGTCTTGGTGAGTGATTTTTTGATTTTGACAATTATTTTAAATATTATTAATTAATATACTGACATGCCAAAAGTGTCAAATTACTAGGTCATAATTTGAATAAGGTTAGAACTAAACTAGGTTAGTGATGCATACAAAATAATACACCAAATAAGCTCGACTCATAAAATTTATGGGTAATTAAATACCTTACAAAAATTAATTTAGGAAATTTAGGTGATTCATAGGCTTATATGTGTTATTTGTTTAAAAATTAAACTGAATGTCAGTTTAGGCATGAAAGTGGCCAAAACTAAGTGTCTACATTTTACCTATATTTGAGAAGGAATTATGAGACATAGTCATAGTAATTTATTGTCAAAGAAATATAAATTCATTAATTTTAATATTTCATGCCCCAAGTGGTGGTCAATAAGCCCTTGATGCCCCCTCAAGGAAGCTAGTGAAAAAATAGAATTATTGAACATTCCCTTGAAAAGAATAATATGACACAATTTAGTGTTAATAAACATGGAATTAATAAATTACCCAATGGTAGTTATAAATAATAATAGTGGTGGAGTCATTGAACTACTTAAGGGAGGTTATAGTCAGTAATGAAGGGTGTGACATTGGTTTTCCCAAAGGCAGTTATAAGCAATGGCATGGATAGATGCCCTAATAGGGTGTTAGGATTGATACTAATTTTCCAAAAGGTGTTTATAATCAATAACCAAATATAAAATGTTGATTTTCCAAAATGTGGTTATAATTAGGTATGGAAAACAAGAAAAAGATTGATTTTCCCAAAGGTGGTTATAATTAGGAACAAAAATCTAAGAAAACACTGAGTTTCCCAAAGGCATTTATATTTAGGAACACATAAATTTTTACTAAAAATGTTGGTGGATCAAGCAAAAATAATTATTTTCCCAAAGGTAGTTATAATAACGAACATAAGATGCAAAAAATAATGATTTTCCCATAGGCAGTTATAATCATTAAATTGGTTAGAAATAAAATTTGTCATAATAGGGCAAGTTGGCAAGGGTATCTTATGAAAAAAATATGTAAAATAAATTTATGATGATCTGGTAAATGATAACAAGACATTTATATCTTAAATGTGAGTTTAAAGATATGTGTTTGAATAACATGATATATAGGTTGAAAAATCATGTTGTTAAATGGGTATCAGGGGAGTCCAAAAAATATGGTTAAGTTTAGGATATGTTATTATGAGATTATCATTTGATTATGTTTTATGACTTATATGTATGCTTATACAAAGATGCTCATCTATATAAACACATAATAAATCATTTTTTGTCCTTGTTTATTACTCATGGATTAAGTTATATGTTTGGGTAGTTGGATGGGTTCTTGATATATTGGAGAGATACTTCCATTGCATTGTTAGAAGAATTTATGAGCACAATTTTTATTTAGCTTGTGATATTATGAATGATAGTTATCAATAACTAAAATGACATTTTATACCCTAAGCATGAAAAACTTAATTTAAATGTAAATATAAACAACTTATGAATAAGATATGAATAATCAAATCCTACGTGTAAATATAAATAAATAAAGTGTAAGACTAAATACAAAATTTCACAACCAAAGTACATGATATGGATAATCAATAATTAAGTTTAAATAAAATGTAATAATCTTACAGAAATTGAGAATAAAATAACAAACAAAAAAATAGAAAGATAAAAATAAACAAATAAAAATACAATAAAACATCAATAAAAACAAACAATAAAACACTAATAAGCCAAAACACATAAATAAACAATGTAAACAAAATCATCAAAAACAACTAAATAATCCAAAGCATAGAAAGTACAGTAAACAAACTACTCTAAATACATAAAAGTAAATAGATGAAGAAAAACAAATAACAATATAAAAGTAATGGTTAATCACAATGTTAGTAAAAACATAAAACAAAATTGTTCATGTATGTGTAATAAAGGTATTACTCTTGGAAACAAGGTGACCCCTAAGCTACGTATCAATGACATAGGTATAACAAAAAAATAATTGGTACAAGGTTATCCCTAGGATATAGAGAGATAACGACATAAACAAGATAAAAAACATTGACCCTAGGATATAAGAGACAACAAAACAAACAAATAAAGTGGGGGGGGGGGGGGGGTATTAAATAAAAGGAAGGGGTAGCCGAGCTGATTTCGAATGAACTAAGAAAGTATACATTTATTACATAGTTCCTTGGACATAAGATCCAATGTGAAATTTAGGACAAATGTATTTCTTCCAGGATATGGGATATAATAAAATGGATGACAACAAAACATGACTAAGTTGTCAAGGAAAATAAGAATGGTCTCACGAAATGGTGAGCATGTAAGAAAAGAGGGGATGACATTTCAAAGCATGAATATGTCAATACAAATAAATTATGTAGGTTTAGGTTAAAACCATACTAAAAGACTATAGATGAGCATCTACAAATAAATTGAATTGGTAATTCATAGTGTCTACTACGTCTAAGGATTGGAAAAAGAATGAACTCATAAAATAGAAAGAGCATTGGTAACGATTACACTAAAAATAATGAGAGCATAAGGAAATCTAAGTTGTCATTAGTGTATCAAAGTCAACTACATAATTCTTAAAACATGAAATCATAAAATGGTGAGAGCATATCACTAAAAATAAATAAATATGGGGAAACTAAATGATGAGTGGTTAGGATTCCCAACATTCTTAAGGAAAAGAAGTGGTTGAAAAATAAAAGAAGGTGAATTCAAGCTAACTTGAGATACCCCATGTATCCAAGTGTTGCCTACATATTTTATGTATACCTCAATCCAATGTAGTTCTTATAGAAATGGGAGGAAAAAGATCAATGTGGTCTATAAATGAAATTGAACAAACAAGATGGCCCATCCCAAAAAAAAATTGATGGTTTTATATCTCATGTGGAAATTCTAAGACAATTTTCATGATTTTATGATTTTTAGGATTTTCTAAATCTCTTAAAAAATGTTTAGGGGTTTTGAAACTATTTAAAATGTTTTTGGAGTTTTCTATGCATCTCAACTCAATCAAGAATTATGAGACATATAATATTCCAACTTATAAAATGGTGAGAGCATGGCTTAGGGTGATTGAGATAAACTCAATATGAATCAAGTGTTGCCTATATATTCCCATTAGGACCTCAAGTCATTATAGTTCTTCTTATCCAAAAGGTGGTGAATTAAGTACTAACAAGTTTAGGTAAAAGGCAAATTTCAATGCAAATTATAACAAAAATGGCAAGGTGATGTGGTAATTCATGGTAAATATATTATCCCTAACTTTAACATTAGTTATTATGATTAGGAAACAATGGCAAAGGGTCAGTGATAATAAATTTCCCATAGGTGGTTATAATTAGTAGGAAAAAGTAAGAAAATGACTGGTCCAAAGGTGGTTATAATAAGTGGCACAAATTAAACGTAACAAAAAGTGAAGGATGCAATTACTAAGACCACTACCACATTGTTTTCATATACTACCATCCAAACATGTAAATTTGAAACAACTATTAGAACTAAATCTATCATTAACCACTGAGCATGCCTAAAGTAAAAATGAATCATAACCAAGGCCAAACATTATATGTGGGGTTACATAAAAATAAGTGGTTGTAAAAGGGTTAAGGATATGGTAGAATGTAAATGAGTATAGTAAAGAGAATATGTATAATGTGGCATAACTTAGATGATCCTTGTAGACAATAATCTAGATCTTTCAAGTGTAAAAAATGTTAAGGTGCATTATGTTCATTGGTTCATCAATTTTATCTCCCTTTGGTGTAATTATCATGTATCTTATAGAATCATATTTGGAAATAATTACATAGGGACCTAACCAGTTTGGTTATACATTTCATTTTTTATTGGACTCAACATTGACATTCTTCTAATTCTCTTTTAGTACTAGGTTCCCAAGATCTAATTCATAATTCTTAATGTGCCTATTTTATTGACCTTTTAATCAATTATAATAATCCTAAAGATTATTTAGGGTGGCCAAACATTTACCATCAAGTCTAGCTCCACAACTAATCCAATTTGTAGTCTTTATCATTGATGATGAGTTGTAACAAAATTTGGAGAAAAGGCAACTCAAACTCAATTGGGATAATGGATTCAATTCCATAAATAAGTGAATAGGGTGTAGCTCTTGTTGGAGTATAGAATGTGTTATGATATGCCCATAGGGAATTAAATAGATGTAAGTGCCAATTATGACTATCTTCATTGATAATATTCTTCAGAATATTAATAATGGTTTTACTAGAAGCCTTAGCTTGGCCATTGCCTTATGGATAGTAAGTGGTAGAGAAATGTAGTTTGATGTGGTATTGAGAACAAAGTGCTTTCAAATTTTTATTCTTAAATGATTCACCATTATAAGATATAATTTCAAAGGGGATGACATAATAGTAAATGAGATGGTTGAATATAAATTTGGAGATCTACTTAACAGTGATGTAAGTAAGGAGAATGGATTCCACCCACTTATTGAAGTATTCAATAGTATTTAGGAAATGTTTATCACCACCTGAATATGTTGGATTGATATTCCCAACAAGGTCAAGTCCCCACATTGAGAATGGCCATGGTGTTGTCAATGGTTTGAGTGTCTTGGTTGGAGCATGAATTAGATTGGCATGCTTCTAACACTTAACACAATTTTTACATGTGTAGTTGTGTCTAAATACAACATCGGACAATAATAACCAACACATAGTAACTTTTTATTTAAGATTTCCCCTATAGTTTTGGATCCACACATGTCTTCTTAGACTTACCTAATGTTATTCCATATTATGCCAAAGGTAAACAATGAAGTAGAGTTCCATCATAGATTCCATAAATAAGTTTAGTCTAAGTAGGGTATATAAAGAAGAATTTTGGATGAAGGCTTTCTATTTTTTATGTTACAAATAATGAGGCATGGTTTGGTTTTGAAGGTAGACATATATGTCTGAGTACCAAGGAGATGTGGGACCAACAAGTTCACAAACCATCTCAATGATTGATTGTTCATGTTGAAATACTAAGAGATGTTCAACAAAAAAAATTAACAATCCATACCTCTGTTGATGATCTAAATCATGGAACCAATAGTGGACATAATATTTGTTATTATTTTATTGTCCCAAGGTATTCTTTCAAATTAGATATTAACAATCTACTGATCGAGGGAATTGATCATACCTTTATAGGATATCAACTTCTCATCCTTGGTCTGATACAAATCTATGGCCTAATTAATTATTAACTAAGAATAACCATAAATCATTAAATGTTGAATTCTCCATTGTACTAATTGATGAGGCCCTACAATTAGCTCTTTGTAATCAGACATGTTATTGGTATAGGAAAATCTAATATGAAATGACTTGGTAATAATATCCCCTTGTGGCATAATAATCAATATTTTGGACCTTAATCAAAATGTCATGAATTATTCATAAAAATACATCTTCTAATGTCCAGCTTTAGGAGGTGCATATAATTTTTCAATGTTCATAATGGCATCATCTATAAATCCAAATGTAAGAGGTTGAGTATCTTGAAGAAGAGCTTTAACAAGATAATCTATGATTACTTTCTCCTTAATGACTTTCTGTTTGGCATATTCAATTTCATACTCACTCAATAAAATAGTATATTTTGTCATACAACCCTATAGAGTTGATTTTGAAAGTAGTTAATTGAGTGGATCTACTTTGGCAATAACAATTGTTTTGTTGTTTAGCATAGAATGACATAATTTTTGGGCTACGAACACCATTACTAAATAGGCCTTTTAAAATGGTGTATATTTATGTTTTTATAAAACCAATTTTTGGTTTAGATGATACATGGAATGCTCTTTTCCATATTCATTGTGTTGTGCTAAAATTTCCCCCAAGGCATTCTCAATTATTGACAGGTAAAGAAGTAATAGCTTGTTTGGCATTGATGGAAACAAAATAGGTGGGTTGGCAAAATATTATTTGAGCTAATTGATTGCCTTTTGACATTATTCATTCCATGAGAAGGTAACACTTTTCTTCAAAAATTTCATAAATGGATGGCATTTATTAGCTAATTATAAGATAAAATGCCTGATAGATTGAATTTTTACTTAAAAACTATAGAATTGATTTAAGGTAGATGGTGGTGGCATTTTATTAATTGCACAAGTTTAGATGGATCAAATTCAATGCCCCTATGAGAGATAATGAAAACTAATAGTTTATCATAAATGATTCTAAATACACATTTCTTTAGATTAATATTGAAGTTGTAATTGTAAAGTCTTTTAAAGATTCTTGTAGCACAGTTGGGTGATCAGCATGGGTTTTTGATTTACCCAAAATATCATTGACATAGTCCTTAATAATCTCATTCATCATACCATGAAAAATCACTGGCATAACTCTTTGGTTAGTCGCTATAATATTATTAATTCGAAAAAACATCAATTGATAAGAAAAAGTTCCCTGTAGAGGGATGAACATTATCTTTTACTAGTCTTTTGGTGATATCTAGATCTAATTATAATATGAAAATTCATCCATTAGAGATAGTATTTCATAACTAACTAACCATTGAGTCTATTATCATGTCAATATTAAGTAGAGGAAAGTCATATTTTGGGTAGGCTTTGATGATATCTCTAAAATTAATATGGATCCTAATACCTTATGGATTTTTACTTACTATCATAATGTTTTAAATCCAATCTAAATAGTCAATTGGCTTGATGTATTTTACATCTATGAGTTTTTCCAACTCTTTATTTATTAACACAGTAGTAAAAGTATGCATATTACACAGCTTTTGTTTAATAAGATTGGCATCAATATATATAATAAGATGGTGTATAATGAAGGTGGGGTCCAAACCTAGCATGTTTGAATAGGTCTATGAAAATGTCAAAACATTCCCTCAAAATGGTTGTAAAATCTTCATATTATTTCTTAGTGAGGGATGCACCTAGTTTAATCCACTTTAATTCCTCTTGAGTCCTAATATTTACCTTTTAAGTGTCCTCCACTATAAGTGTAGAACCATCATCTAGAATAGTTTGTAATGAATTAAATTGATTTGAAATGTCAAAGTCCTCTAGATGGACTATCTCATCTAATTCTACAAAATAGGATGAATCAGAATCTCCTAATGCTAGGATCAACCATGATACAAATACCTTAGGGAATTCTTGAATAATTTATGAAAAATAATACCATTCCTTAGTACTGATATCTAATCCATACATATATTATGGGATATTAGTCTCCTGTGCTTCATAGGAAGAGGGGTGAACATCCCCATCTAATGGCACTGGAAACCAATTTTCACTAAGAGACTTACCTTTCTCTTTATTTTTTCCCTTGTCAGAAAGTACCCCAAAGAGGTTTTCACTTTCAAAATTCAATGTTTGATTTTATTTTTATGTTTGTTTATGGAAGATCATCTACTATTTGAATTAGGCAACAAGATCCAATCTAATATAAAATCCTTGGTTGTGGTCTCCAAATGGAATATGACTTATCTATCCTATAAAGTTGTATATGACCTTATCATTTTTGAACTTGTCTAATGGTGTTATTAACTCATGATAGTCCCAGTTTATAAATTGTGGATGGTAAAGGGTTAAATGTGAAGGTTGATAAATAAGGCTAATGTTGTAAATGGCATGGGGTTTAAACAAATTTATATTGATAAGGTCATCATAGATGTTATAATTAGACCTTGGATCACTACTTTCATTGTTGTCATTATTCTTTAGTGTTGGAATGTAAATAGGGTATGTGGGATCACCCCCTAATGGTTTAAATTGGATACCATGTATTCCCTTGTACTCATTCATTAAGATTGGTTCAAGAATACCTTGTTGATTTAGTCTAAGGCCTTCATATTCAAAGCTAGATGATCCATAATCTAGGTTAGAATAAGATACTTCATATTTTGGTAATACTTGGATAACTCATCAGTGTAGAGCCATGGATCATCTTCAACCAAGGCATCTAGTTCTAAGATAGAGGCATATTTAAAAATAATGGGATGGTTTAAATGAGATTTTATTTTGGTTTCCCATATCGTATGAGTAGTTTTGGTTGTAGGTCTCCCATATGCTTTAGGATATTTAGGAAATTTGGCAATATGTTATGCATTATGGGTACTATATTATATAAGGCCTTTTGTTAGTGAGATTGAAATGGTTGGAAATTTATAGTGGAGGCATGGTAGAGGTAGAGGCTAAGCTATTTGGGTCAATATAATTATCTTCTAGGCTTGATTCGATGGATTTTCTTTTTTATAAATTTTCTCCATCTACTTTAGACATAAAATTCATGCCAAATTGGTAGTTTTAGCTTTTATACTTGGCCTCAAGTCATTTACAATAATGATATGGCTAAAGACTACTAGGTATAGTCACTTCCATCCCTAAATGAAAAAAATATATATACTGATGCAATGTATAAGGTATGACCTTGATTTCATGAATCTAGGGTCATCCCAATAATAGATTGTAAGATATATCTAGATTTAAAACATGGCACAAAGTATCATGGATAAATGGCCCAATGACCATTGGTAGGTTGATGGTATTGTGAGATTTATATTATTCATTATCATATGCCTTGATAATGATGCTATCTAGTTACAAGTTAATTCTTATATATCTGAGATTGACTAACTTTAGAGACACAATGTTGATACTTGAACCATTATCTATAAGGACATGTTTAACTCTATGGTTTATTATACCAACTTTAATGTACAATGGATTATTATGTAGAGGACCTAGAGAAGACATCAATTTGGTCAAAGGTGAGATGTTGGACAGGGGCCAAGTGTCCTAAAATGGCTTGGAATTTGTCTGAAGTGATATCATCCAACATAAAAGATTGGTTAAAATACTCATTCAATATGTCTTTATGGATGGTAGACATGATTAAAAAATTCATGATGGATATATATATATATATATATATATATATATATGCAGGTGTTTTATTTAATTGTTCCATAATGTCATAAGCTTTCCCATTATTTTTTTTAGGTTGTTTATTTTTTATAGGAAAGGAAGGTTGATTAGGCTCATTTTTAGTATTTATTTGTGGTCCTTTGATAGTGACCCTATCTCATCAAATTATGATTATACCATCTTGATATAGATTTTGGCTTTGGTATTAGGCTGGGTAGGTATGAAGGTTCATAATGATTATTCTTAGATGGTATGATGCATGATTATCAATATGTCCTTTATAATTATCACCAGCATAAGGAGGTTGGTAAGTATCATTCTACAAATAGGCATTATTGGATGAAGGTCCAAGTCAGTTTGTAGTTGGTCTAGGGTTCATACTGATGGAGGAAACATGACCTCCTAAAACATGCCCTATAACATTTTTGTAGGTATAAAAAATGGCATGATGGCCTCCTTGGTTAGTTTGATCATTTTTCCCTTAGTTCCAACCATTCTATTGTTGACACTGGCTTTATTGTTGGTAATTCTATGGTGTTTTCTACTACTATTATTATTATTTATACTACTATTATTTGTTATTATTATGTTTGGGAAATAGATTATAGTAGATAAATAAGTTACAATTGTATGGTAGGAGTTGTATGTACCAAAATCTACTTACCCTTCTAATTACAATAATTTCTCTAATTTAACCTATAATTACATTTTAAAAGTAATTAACTAATATCCCATTCCCTATTTACTACATTTCACAAAACCTTATTCCATCCCATAACCAATTAATTCATTTCATTAATCCTCTAACAAAACCCATTTACCTATTAACCTACTCCCTAAGACACTTGCCAATTTAAAAATACATTTTATTCTACCTACCCATCTACCATCCTATTCTTAGCTATTCCTAAACCACTAAACCCTAATAGAGAATTTTAGAATTGGATAATTCTAGAAATATCCTCTATTTTAGCCCTATTTTCTCTATAATTATCCATTCTATATATTTCCAAGGAATTTAGAATTTCTTGGAAATATCCTAGCAATTGATCTTAATGGCTTAAAATTAAATTTGAGCCATTGATTCTTCCATCCACTTCTTATATAACTAATCCAACTTCTTACATGGAAACTAACTTAAAAACTTGAAACATAAACTTTAATCCATCTTTCCATCTTTCATCCATAACCATCTCTCTTGCATCCATACAACCTCCATCAAGAACCATTATCAAGCTCAAAGGTCCATTGGAAGCCATTATCAAGCAAAGAAAAGAAATCTAATATCCATATATTTTCATCAAGCATCAATTTGGAAATCTTGGAGAGGAGATACAAAGAGGTAAAATGATGGTGAGAATTCTCATGGTAATTTGATTATCTCTTTTATCCCATTTATTTGATGTTGTTTAGATTTTAGGTTTTTATTATTAAAAATAGTAATATAGAGTGAATCTAAAATTTAAGGTACATTTTGGCAACCAATGATGGAGATTAATCCCTAAACTAACCTCTTAAGCTTGCTAGAAGTAATTTTGAAGTTTTCAAGATTAATTGGATGTAAATTGAGCACCAAATTTTGAGAAAAAATCACATATAGGTGATTAGCAAATTTGTACTGGTATCTATGGTTTTGTAGTCATGGTTTTGTATGTCAAATTGTGATAGTATGTCACATTTTAGTTTTAAACTACTAATGGTTTATTTTTATATATTATTTTACCTTTGTGTAAAAAATTTACTTGGAGAGTAGTGATCTTGCCCTGCTAGTCATGTTTTTTAAGATAAATTGTAATTTTGCAAAATCCTTAGGATTATCATAATATCCCTATTTTCTATTGTGTCTATCCCCTATGAGGAAAATTTATTTATTTGGCATTGTTTATAAAAATTATTTGTCCTTTAAATGTAGGGAGAATAAATATTGACCAAGGACCTAATTATTGGCAGCTAAGATGCAACATCGAGACTCTAGTACTCATAGTTTTGACCTGGTAATAGTGATATTGCTTGTATAACCATAATTTTACAAAATATATAGTTTGTATCCATATAACTATGTTTCATCTTATTGATAACCCCTATACAATTTATTATGCTCTATAAGTTGTCTTGGAGAAGGGTGTGCTCGTTGTGTGTAGGGACAAATAAGAATAATCAAAATTATAACTTGTTGGTGATCAAAGTTTAATATCATAACTCTAGTAGTTATGGTTTTTTCATAATAATAGTGACATCACCATCATAAGTGATGATATTGTATTTTTGGATAAGACTGGTAAAATTCTCTTATTAGCCTCTTGGTAATTCTAAAATTCTTTTGGTTGGTCTCTGTTCTAAAAGTAACCATTCAACATTCTTTATTTGTAGGGCATCTTTTTAACCAAGTAATATTTTTAGTAAGACTAAGTTTGATTAATTATGATCCAAATATTGTAAACTTGGGGTATTCTAACCTTTTTTGGCTAACTTTGTGCTTTTGGACTTCTTGTGTGTATAAGGAAACAAGTGTAGAGGAGAACACATAAGTTAAACCATATACTATTGACCTGTTAAAACATTAGTTGCAATACTACAAGTCTCGAGTCTATAGTTTTGCCCTGCCATTAGTGAAATTACATACCTAGTAGTTATTTTTTAATATTCGATAGAATTATGGTATAAGTCACTATTTTAGTCTTGCAGTAATTATTTTAATAAACTTTCTACCTAATTAGAGTCTATCATCTATTTATTAAGGGCTATGAGTAATTAGTTAACATTTATAAATTTTGATTAATTTACCCTAGCTATTTACTAAAATTTTCATTAAAAATTTATATTTTGGACAAAACTAGGATTACTATCTAACTATTTTTCAAAAAAATAAAAATAAACCATCTATATTAATAAAAATTAGGAGATTATATAGATTTTTACTTCATCGTAAAACCACTAATCATTTAATTTTGAGAATTGTGATTCTACTTTAGTATTTGTAATTTTGCTTAATAGTCATGATTTTATAGGATAATTATCATGGTTAGCTACCTATTTAAAAAATGCAACTCATAATCTATGATTTTACCTTAGAGTTATGGTTTTGTAGTTTCTATTTGTGATCTTGTATATAACTGACTATGTAATTATGATCTTGTAGGTGAATTGTGGATTTATAGTAAATAAAACTAATAACCCCTTTGTGAAGGACCCCTCAAGATCAAGGCACCCTATTTTATTTTCCTAACCTTTGTGTTTTCAGGAGGGGTGCCTAAGACATTATATTTCTCATGTATATTTTCTTGTTATGTGATTTGACTTATATATATTTGTGTTTCCTTACATAGGTGATTAATTGGGAAAAATTAATTGTTCTTGCATGTTTGTAACCCCCTTTTAATTATAAGATAACAGATGACATGGAATTCATCCCCATGCATAGGCTTAGTAATTAGGGGTTAGTGATGTGTATTTTTTCATTATGCACTAGACCAAACTCCATATTCTAGTGGAGTATAAAAATAAGGAGAGCTATTGTTAGGTGATAAAGTAGATTTCCCCATAAAGGGGTCCATGGAGTGAGGGGCATTTAAGATCCAATATGCAAATTTCTTAGAAAACATCTTATATAGACTTGGTCCCCATTATACCTTCATGTATATCAAGGACTCCCATAGAAACCCTTGTGTAAACCAAGCATAAGACCTTTTGGCTATAATAGGCATTTTACTACCAGAGTTAGGATCAACTTCTAAGAAGCCATTAAGTTAGATGGGGTCAAGAGGGTTCAATTGATTATGTAATAGGTCAATGGCCTACATCCTCACCAATGAATATGTTAAATGGTATGAGCATTGGGTTACACACCCTTTCTAGTTTACTAGCTTAGGTATTATTGTTGTATGTGTTATTTATATGTCATGTTAAACCAATGTTGTTTGTAAATTGAGTTGGCCACACCCTTTTTTTTGACACTTGAGATACCTTTAGGATATTATCCATTCATAGGCCCCATCATCATATCCATCCCATCAACCTTAACCACATCCATCCTATATCATCTACCCATAATATATTATCCACTCATCCTACATCTTTCACTCCCTATTCTAAAAAACATCTAACATTTACCCTATATCTTTCATTTTCCATCAATACAATACCCACATTATAAGTTTTCATTCCCCTTATATCCATATCACTATCTTAAACAACGCCCATATTATAACTTCCCATTCCCTATCCTAAATAGCATCCTCTATATTCCATTTTCCATACCCCATTATTTGTATCACCATCCATCTCATAATCTCCCATCTATCATTCTTGAAAACTATATTTAGTCTTGGAACCAAATTCTAGTGGTCACTCATCCCTTTAATCCTTCATTGTCACTTTTTAAATCCTCAGACTAAGTATTATCAACATACATAGCCTTATCAAGATTCTAATATGACACCCATTACTTCTCTCTATCAGTGCCTTTTCATACCTAAAACCCATCCAATCACTTCCTTTCTAGTTTGAAATGTATATGATCATATCATCTCCTCTTATTATTTCTAGATTAGGCTATTACAGGGCTTTATCTTTTGGTAATTCTTAGTCATTCCAATATTTACAGCCCTTTGTAAAAAATCACCACATTCTTTAACCACTATTAGATTTGATTCCTATACCAAGTTAGTATTCAAAACTTTTGCATCACCTATCACACCTCACCACATTTACAATTTCCACATCTAATAATGGTGACCCAAACCCATTCCCAATAAATTAGGATAAGACAAGTTTCCAACTAAGACAATGATTTATTGAGGAATCTAGGAGATCAAAATTGGGATCATAATGACACACATAGTGATATTCATACTCCCAAAGGAGAGTATTACCATTTCAATTCCCTCCATAATGATGATGTTAGGAAACTAATTGACCAATACCTTTATGAAAAATGCAACCAAGTTTTAGCCTACACCATTGAAATGGGGGGGGGGCACATTACCCTCAAAATTTGATCAAAATATTCTAAAACACTTAATCCATCCCTCCACCTAGCCTAATACACCAAAATATCATACACACACCAATAAATTACCCAAAGAAGAGGAAGGTATGGACCAAAATTTTGGATAAGAAGAATGACTTTCACCATTCTAAACACAATAGTATTGAGGATAATAGGAGGCAAACTATCCTAGAGGATCGACTAGACTAGCTTACATAAAAAATAAATATTTTACTCCATGCACATAATCAATAGACATTACCCCCCATCAAAATACCCACAACTCCAATAGACCCTGTAATAGTCATGACCAAACCACTAATCCCCTTAGAGACCCAATATTTGCACAAGAATGGAAAGTAATTAAGGAAACTCTCCAAAAGATTGACCCATGATTACAAGTAATGAAATATAAATATGAATATTTTTGCTCTTCTCCCTTAGATATGAGCATCCTATAAATACCTTTCCCACCTCACTTCAAGGTACCTAAGTTTTAAAAATATAGAGAGAAAGGTGATCTATGTGACCATGTACTTGAATGTTACATGGCTTATTATGAAGTTACATATGATGATACCTATTTATTAAGTCTTTTTCCAAAAAGTCTCACTGGACCTACCCTATAATGGTTCATGCATATGCCTAAAGGGTCTATATCTAGTTTTGGATAATTAAATAAACAATTTGTAAGACATTTTTCATTCAATGTTGAACATGATGTCTCCATTATATAACTTTAGAAAACTAAATAGAAAGTGGGGAAAGATTGGCATATTTCTTCAAATGATGGAGAAGCTTAGAAATCTACCTTTGATGCACAATACATGAAAAGGAACTATCACAAATATTTTTTGGCAATCGTAATGCTAAGTTAAAATATGAGTTGAAACTCCATTGTTCCAAAACTTTTGATGATATTATCAAGAAGGGGATGTAAATCAAAAGATAACTTATTTAAAAGGGAATAATTAAATTATACTCTTGAAATGAGCATAATAAAAACCAAGATAATTCCATGGTAAGTCAAAAATCTTCAACAAGAATAAGAATGTTGTGTGAGATGGGGTTATAGATTCCAAATAATATGTTCAAATGGTACAAAAGAGGAATCCCACATATCTATAGAATGTCTCCTCTATTCAAGTACTATGAGGTAAACCAAAGCCTTGAAATAGAAAAAGACCTCTCACTAGCCTTGGAGTGCCCATTGTAAAAGTCCTTAAATGATCGATTACAACTAACATGATTACTCTTCCTAAAATCTGGCCTTTAGACAATTTTCAACCTCAACTTGATTAGTACCATGAAGATGAATTCTATAACTATTACAAAGTCAAAGGTCATGACATAGAGAGGTGTATGCAATTAAAGCATTATATTCAAGACCTCATCAAAAATGGTGATACTAAAATAAAAGGGGGAAGTAATTCAAATTATTTTGTAAATCAATAAACACTAGGAATTTATTAGGACCCCTTATTAAAGCATGATCAAATAAATAAGAAGCCATCAAGAGACTAGGGTTAGGTCTCCTCTTCCAATTGTACTGACTATCATGCCATGCCATATAACTATGTCAATACCATAAAAATCCATATCCCCCAATAGCCCACTCTTCCATTATCCACCATATTAAAAATTAATTGGCCCACTGTTGATTGTGTGGTTACTACTAGACATAGTAAAATCATAGTTTTTTGGGAACAGCCTAAGGATCCATCCACCTAAACAACTCAAAAGGAAAATATCTCTAATAATTTTTTTGTATCTTTCAATAAATTTTATGATATAATTCAGTAACTTGAGAATACACCCACTCAAATTATATTAATGGAACTTCTCAAAACATCCCCTATGCATCGGGAGAGACTCAATAAAATTTTGAATGACTTAAGAGTCCCTCAAGTTATTAACAATAATAAATTATAGGAATTAGTGGGTTATTTATCCCCTTATCAAAAAATCACTTTTAGTACCTAGGACATGCCTCCAATTATCCCCCATCATAACTACCCCTTATTCAAAGAAGTCTCTATATCCAATCACCACATTCCCTAGGTGCTCATAGATGGAGGGTCTACATTGAACTTATGTAATCTAGATTTATTAAAGAAATTGGGGTATTATGAAGATTATTTAGGTCCTACTTTGATTATGATAAATGTGCATGATGACAATGAATGGATGTTTGCAAGTACTATCTACCTTTTTATAATTTTGTGACCCATGGTAAATTAAACCCTACTTCATGCTATGGATCTTGATTTACCCTATAATATGTTGTTAGATCATCCTTGGATCCATGAGATATAATTTGTCCCATCTACCCTTCATAAATGTCTAAAATTCCCCCACTCAAGCATGGAAGCCACCATTCTTGGGTAAATTGATCACTTTTATAGTTTCCAAATGGATTAACCCTAGTCCTCATATTTTTGTCTTAGCATAGATAATTCCATTTTAATCCCAATAATTGATAAATATGTAAACCTTGATGATCTGTGTCTCCCTCTAGCTCATTCCTTGATGTTACTCTTTTAAAAATCACATCCATAAGGTGTAGGGAATATGAATATAAAACCTTTTGTGTAGGTGACTTACCTCTTTCCCCATGAAGTTATAGGTCCCCAGATATGTGGAAGACTAATCCTATCAGTGATCAATTTGGACTGATGACCTTATCTAGTGTAGGATTATTATCAAAAGAATGTGTTGATGAATTAGATGAATCATGGCTCATTTTATAAGTTGAGGCCCTCACATCTTGTAGATAGATATACCCCACATCCATAAAATGCTACAAAATATGAACTATCAAAGTTAAGGACTAGGGAGACATGAGAAAGGTAGGATTTAATCCACAATAGTTCAAGAACATCCACAATATATTAGCTTAGGGTAAAAAATTCTTGATAATGACTTAAATATTATTATTATATGTATTACTTTGATCCTTTAAGAGTCTCTTTATGATGAATAAATCATGACAAGTTCCATTTATAGTCACTATGAGGAGATTAATACCACAAACCTTTGTTTTGATACCTCTATTTCCACCATGAACATATCTCCCAACTATCACTCATTATTTGATTAAGATCAACATCAGGAGCCATCCTTGGATATGTTTCAAAATGATGAGGTCATCTTAGAATTTTTGGGAGGTCAAGATTTCATGCCTTCCAATGATCATAAGAAAGGCTTTTATATTAATCTCTACCAATCATCTTATTTTTGGGAACAACAAATTACCCTTGAAGAAAGTGAATAAGAAGATTTTGAAGAAGAAGAGCCACCTCACAATCCAAAAGAATTTCCACATGTTTTATTTGAATCAAAATAATACACTAAAATAGACATAGAACTCTTAGATGGTTTCACTTTAGATATCCCTGATCAGTCATTATACCCATATCTCTAATATCATTCAGCCTCTCTCATTGAGGAGGTTATTAATGTTAACATTGGAACTAAATAAAATCCCAAAAACATCAAACTAGGGGCACCTTTCACACCTGAAGAGTGTCAAATCATTATTGAGCTACTTAAATAATTTATATATATCTTTACATGGTGTTATTCCTACATGCATGGGTTTTATCTCTGCTTATTTGTGCATCATTTGGTTTTTCATACTAATTATAAACCAATCAAGCAAAAATTATGAAAGATGCACCATAAAGTGGCCTACTAGTTAAGGAGGAACTACAAAAATTCTTGTAAGTAGGTGTTATCTAGGCCATTGACTAATCTAATTGGATATCCAATATTGTTCCTATGGATAATCCATAAGGAGGAATTTGTATTTGTAATCACTTCTAAGACATTAATAAGGCATGTACTAAAGATGACTTCCCTCTCCCAAATATTGATATTATCATTGATTCAAAAGCTAGATATGAAATGTTATATATCATGAATGGTTTTTAAAGCTATAATAAAATTAAAATTGTGCTCGAGGATTAATATAAAACAACCTTCATTATCTCATGGGGGAAATTTTGATATCAATTTTAGAGTTACAATCATTGAGGGGTGGTGAATTAGTGACCCCAGATATTTCAATTTCAATTATATTCTTTTAAACTATTAACCAATCATCATATATCAACTTGATCAAGAAGAATTAATAAGAGAGCTCATACATTCAATGCATACACAAGATCAAACACATAACACATAGTTACTGTGGGAAACCCTCATGGGGAATAAAACCCACTCTCAAGCTTGCAACATAAATGGACTACTATCTTATAATAAATTACAAACAAGAGAATGGTCAACTCTTTTATACCAACAAACCTTGATCATATCCTCCTAACCAAAGGTATTTAGTGAAACACGTATTTCATAAGGAGAAATTGACCCTAAAGAAGACCGAGTCATTTAGACCCTCCTTTAAAACTTGCACCTTAGAAATGATATTTTCAACATATGATGATAGATATTTTTTTCTAACTTCTACACCAACACTCTTTATCTCAAACAGGCCTCTCACATAGGCATGTCACAATCTCTTTCCTTCTTCACTCAATTTATCCTCATATTCACACTCAAACCTCTTCACATATCCTCAAATTGAAAGAACACCATTTTGACATTAATAACATGACCTATAGGTCATGCATAAACTCAAAAAAAACTATTATTCACATTAAATCAACCAATAGCTACACTACATATCTTTCAATTCACAACACTCACATCCAGCTTGCATAATTCTACCATAGTCAAGTCTCTCTTAAATCTTTCCCTAGTCTCTCACTCACAAATTTAGAAATCACCATATTTAATTTTTCTATTTATAGAGAATAATTAATAATAAACACCTTATTCATCCATTGGTCATGTCTTATTCCTTAATACATCTCTCACATGAAGACATAACTCAATACAAACTTCATAGGTAGCTCATATCACCTAGGGGTCACCCTTAAGCAACTACACCTTTTAATAAGGCCCTTGTATCCCTTGTAGGTCTAATGGAGATATATTAACCCATTTATAGCTTTAATAAACATATGAACACTTCCAAATACATAATTACACTCCTTATATCCCCTAGGACATCCTTAAATGATTATAGTAACTCATGTTATCCTCTACTTATGCTCAAATAATTCAATCACTGACCTGGGGAACGAGAACACTATGAACAAACACATAGTCAACTTATTAACTTTTGTTCATACATAATAATGATTGATCATACCTCTAAAAACCACAAAGATCATCCCCATGGAGTCTACAATAGTCCTAAAATACTAATTCATCATGAGACATCAAAATGAGCTCAATAAACCTTCTTGGGTTACTTGTAGAATATGCATGAACACATAATCAACTTTAAATCTCAATATATTTCTTTGTATATATAATTATAACTTCAAATTAATGTTTTTAGATGTGCCTTGAAATAATCTACAACTTCAATTTTTACACCATGATCAAATTTTGAATAGATCAAAATATATGGCACAAAAACTAGACAATGGTATTTTCCTTTGCAAAATTTAAATATTCAAATTCAAACGGTCATGGTTAAACTTTGAACACTAAGCTCGCATCTCATGTCCTTGCTACTTATATTAATTATGAACCATTGATGTTATATAAACTTTAATATATAGGTACCAATATTCAAACATTAAACCCCAGTCACTTTGACCTAATCTTGTGCAATCTTGAAACTTTGACATAATGTGCTTCATTGATCTCTGTAGATCAGTTAGGTCTTTATCATGCAATTTTCACCATTCAATCAATCTATATGAATACCCACTCACTGTTAGATCATTATATTGTACCTTTAATTAGTCATTAAACATAATTTACCTATCCTCATCTTGCTTATTCCTAACTTCTTAGAGCAATGTGCACAGTTGATCTTGATCAAAATTTAACTTGTGCAAAAATTAATAAGTATGGGAACCTTTGAAATATACTTGGAAGGCCAACTTTTTATAGTCATAAATTTTGCCTCTCTCACTCACATGTTCTCACATTTAGACCATATGATCTTCTCACATAGGAGAATCTAACTATGTGAAAAAATTCTCCTAAAACCTTTACATGTACAAGATATAATGCCATTAAAATGCCTTCTCAAAGTCTTGTCATAGAGCCAACTATGTCAAAACTTGCCTAGAAGGCCAACTTTGATCATGCATATCTTTTGATGCACTTTATTTCATGATGTGAAATTAGGCACAAATTAACTAAGATCAAAACTAAACAAAAACATATGTTCTATTTCTTTTGAAACCTTCGTACGTGCAAGATATAACACCATATAAATTCTTACTCATCTTTTCTTGTCACACAAATTTGGAAAGTAAGGAAAAACACAATCAAACTACCTAGGAGCCCAACTTTGTATATGCATATATTTTAATATGATTTGTTGCATGATCAAAAATTTAGAAAAAATAAACTAGGCTCAATTCTCCTAAAACATCCAGACGTGTAATATATTCCACCATAAAAATGCTTACTTGACTCTTCTTGCCACTTTACAAATTTGGCTAAGTATGGGAAAACATTTTCAAAATGCCTTGCAGTCTAAATTTGCACCCACATATCTTTAATTTCACTTAGGTCATGACCTTATATTTAGTTCATAAAAAGTAAGTACATATGTAATTACAACCATATGACCAACTCCCCATGAATCATCCACATATATCAAAGGTGATGTCAACAAACTACCTACTTAGATTTTTTGCCATTAGACCCAAACTATCTAGATGAAAACTATGGAGTACTAGATGAATTCCACTTATGTAAAAAAGATACCAAAGCATATATAACATATTAGTGACCTCTTACACATGATCTAATCACCATAATCATCCCTAAACATCTCTAATCATGCCAAAATTGAAGATCAACCAAGCTTCCTTTAAGCACACTAGGACAAGCACATTTCACACTTTACCATTGTTACTTAGGATATCAAAGCACTTCATACACTCAAAAGGACACCTCAATGACATCACCATGACATCATTGACAAATCTCCATCAGTCTTCCCCTTTGTCATTGATGTTAATAAACATCATATATAGTAATATGAAACTTACCTTCTTTCTCTTCAAGCATTCCTATAACAGGAACTTTTTCCCCCTTTAACATTATGAAAAATTGGGCACCAACTAATCTTGAGGACCTTAAAATACCATAAATAGGAAAGGACCATATTAGAAATATGATACAAACTCCCCCTTATTTTGAGCTTACCTTTTCTTCCTTGAAAAACTTCCTCTTGCTCCATGCTAACACTATTATTTACAAGCACAAAAATTAATGAAGATAAAACACACAAAAACATTGAAATCTGATGGAACACACCAAGAAACATTTAAGAGTGAATCCCCCTAAGATGTTTAATCCATTTCATCATTTGAGCATCTTTAGATCTCCAAACACCATAAAGAACCACCATATAGACTTACTAACCTTATCTCTCAAGGCAATTCCATGACCATCAATAGAGCATCATACCGCTCATCAATCATGATACATGTTCTAAACCAACTTGAGAACTCACCTTGAAACATTCATGTTTTTCTCTTTTAGAGAAAATAAACAAAACCAATCTTCTTATAACCCTACTTAGAACTTACAGAGCTCACACATTTCATTAGATACATCTTCAAGACCTGAAACTTCATATATAAAGCACTCTCATGTGCCCCCTTAAGGACACCAATTTTCAACAACAAGACCATCCTATTCAACATACTTCCTTCACAAGCCTACTACCAAATTAGGCCTCCAATTTGATAAAAACATGAATAACTTGAGAACCACAAACCTTCAAACATATATATGAAGATTTATTTGACAACCCATTTGGTCCAAACAACATATTAAGAAGTCTTAGACCTCAAATCATAAGGTAGACCACTTTCTAGTAGAGCCCAAAACTGTAGAATCTTAAAACAAAAAAATTCAACACAATACCTTCCAATAAATGTCCACCTCTAAAAATTATTGTACACCTAGAGACAACCATTACACACTTTTGGACCAAAATTTGAGATTCCACACCATTGGGAACCTTTACTTCCTATAACCCATTTTAGGACCTACAAGCTCTTAAACACAAACTGGGAAACCTGAGAACTAATAGAAAAAATCCAAATTCAATTTAACATACATTCAGATCACAAAACCACCTAGATCATGATATAATAAGGTCAACAAACCTTTTTATGCAAAAATATCATCTTGATAAATCATAAATCCTCCTTTGTCATCTAAGAACCTTCAATCTGACCCTGTAGACTACTTCCATATATAGTTATCAACATCATGGCATTACCATAACATATTTTCCATATGGACATACATGTTATAATTGAGAACCCTCAACTCTATTATTCTAGTATGATCTCAAGAAAACCATAGAAACACTTTATTCTCCACTAAAAGGAGTTTCTTAAGAAGCATATATAGAGACATCCTTTGCACCACAATGTTCTTAAAATAAAGTGAACCTAGGAGTGGCCCAAATCTCCTTAGTAACCATTGGAATCCTTTTGTAGCTATAATACTTCTTGATCTTATTCTTCTTCTTAGTTTGAACTATGATAATTGGTTCTTCTTCTATATCACTCTCCTTTTCTTCAAAGATAGAATTAACAACACAATGAGCAATTATGGAATCCTAACATACCTTTTTATTTGAAGAAATAGCCTTACAACTTGGAATCTCATCACTAAGTAAAGATAGTTTATGTTCTTTGCATGAATATCATTCAGTAATATAAGGATGTTCACTTAGATCCATACTTACCTTAGAACTAGCTTCAACCAATACCTTAGTCTTCTCCTTGAGCTTGGTCTCTTCATTCTCAATATGAGTAGTCAATGAGAGCTCTTAGGGATCTTCACCTTTTGTGGCATTCTCTAACATATAAAATATATTACTTGGACCTACAGACTCATCATAATTCCTACTTACCACATTTGGTTTCTATGAGTTAACTTAATTTTTGTCTTACACTCTAGGAGCTTGATAAACCTAATATGTCTTGTAGGCTTTTTCTTATAGAATCTAGTAATGTGACCTCTCTATTTACAACTATAGCAAACCATACTCCTTGATGGAAACTTTGCATATCTTACTTTAAATGGACAATGTTTTTGAAAGTGTCCTATATCATGATAGTTGAATCACTCATCCTTACTCACACCTTTTGAATGATTACCCCTATCATAGTTCCATGCAAATTCATTATTAACAGGTCTTCTACATTCTCTACATCTATACCCAAACTGATTACAAGTATAGAACTAACCATTAAAATTTGTATACCTCATGGAATTTGGTTGTTTTATCTATTTTATATTCATTCTTCTAGCACCTTAATTCTTTATCTAATGATTTATATTCAAATTTTGTTTTTTCTTCTTCACATTAGTCTTCATCTTGTCTTGAGTTGTGGTCTCTAGTTCTTCTTTATATCCAAGACTAGTCTTATCACTTTCAAGATTTTGATCATTCAGAATGTTGTCAAGATCACTTGATCTCTTTTCAAATCTCACAAATGACATTACCTTACTATAAACCTTCTCTAACTTATATTTTAGATACTCATTTTCAATTACATACATTGCACATTCATCTTCTTTAGCTTTTAGGCTTATAGACATGATTTCCAATTGATAACTGAGATGATTGACCATATCTACATGCTCCTTGGCATCTTCATCCATTCTTTCCTCAAACACACTAAATTGTTCTTCAAAGTCCTTGAATTTATATTTCATATTATTATTGATTTTATTTTTAATCTTTAGTTCTTCATGAGCATGAGTCAATGAAGTCTCATAGTCCACCTCATCTTCATCATCATTTAAATCACTCCAAGTAGAATCCCTTTGATATAAGTAACTTTATTTCTTATCCATATAAAGGAATCTATCTTCAATAGGAACATCATCTTCATGATCATACTTTGAGTCACTGTCTTCACTTTCATTTGATGAGCTACAATCTTATTTTGTGTAGAGACTTTTTTTGTCCTTAAAGTACTTCTTCTTACCAAACCTTCTGAATCCCTTATTGATTTTATTAGACTTAAAATGATCTTCATCATCATCCTTATTATATTTATGAGGACACTTATTATAAAAATGTCCTATCTCACCACAAATGAAGCATTTGACGGGTAATTTACCTTTAGTCTTGATTGAACCTATTCTCAATTTCCTTGAAATCAAAGTAATTGGTTCATCCTCATCTATATCATAAATGTCATCTTACTTGAGTTTCTTACCTTGGAACTTCTTCTTTGTCTTTATTTTAGTTTTAAAAGCTACTTCTTTCTTTGGTGGTATATCATCATTCTTCCTCATCTCATAGGTAGTAAGGGTGCCATGCAATTGATCCATCTTCAACTGAGTAAGGTTATGACTCTCTTCTATAGCAAATAATTTTATATCAAATTTGGGGTATATATACCTCAATACATTTTGAACAATAGTATCCTCCTCAAGGTTCTCTCTAAGACCTCTGATGATGTTCACAATCTCATCAAATCTCTATAGAAAGGATGCCATAGTATCATCTTCATTCATCTTGAGAATTTTAAATTACCTACTGTGAGTTTTTTACTTATCAAGCTTGACCTTTGAATATCCTTCATAAATTATCTACATTTTATCCCATATATCTTTAGTAGAATTTTAATGGATTACCTTGGTAAACTTAATTTATATAAGACCACAAGTGATGGCATTAATTTCTTTAGAATTGTTCTCAAAAAAATTATTATTTGCAGTACTAGATGGAGGTATAGTAAGAGAAACATATCCATCCACGAAAAATTTCCAAATATTAAACCCTAGGGACATAATGTATGTCCTCATCTTGGAACTCCAAAATGCATAATTGGATCCATTGAACATCAGTGATTGCTTAGTAGATAAACCTCCTTGATGAATACCCATATTATACCTTGGATCACCTTCAATATGTTAAGCTTTTAACAAAGGACCTTCTCTAATACCAATTATTAAAGGGACAATCACTAAGAATGGGGTGAATTAGTGACCCTAGATATTTAAATTTCAATTATAGTACTTTAAACTATTAACTAATCATCATATATCAATTTGATCAATAAACATTAAAAAGAGAGCTCATGCATTCAATGCATACACAAGATCAAACACATAGTTCCTATGGGAAACCCTAATGGGAAATAAAACCCACTCTCAATCTTGAAACACAAATGGACTAATATCCTATAATAAATTACAAATAAGAGACTAATAAACTCATTTAGACAAAAAAACCTTTATCATATCCTCTTGACCAAAGGTATTTAGTGAAAAACCTATTTCATAAGGAGTAACTACCCCTAAGGAAGAATAAGTCCTTTAGACCCTCTTTTGAACACCTCCACCTTATAAATGATGTTTTCAACACCTGATGATGGATCTATATTTTATAACCTCTATATAAACACTCTATCTTAAATATGCCTCTTACATAAGCATATCAAAAATTCTTTCCTTATTCACTTAAAATATCCTCATATGCACACTCAAACCTCTTTGCATATCCTCAAATTAGAAGAGCACTATTCTGACATTAGGAACATAATCTATAGGTCATACACACATTCAAAAAACTATTCTACTTATTAACTTAACCAATAAGGACATTGCCTATCCTTTACTTCACAACACTCACATCTACCTTGTATAATTCTACCACATTCAAGTCTCTCTCAAATCTCTCCCTTGTCTCTTGCTCATAAATTTAGAAATCACCATTTTTATTTCACTATTAATAGAGCATACTTGATAATCAACACCTTGGTTAGCAATTAGGTATGCCATAGACCTTAAGGCATCTCTCACATGAATATATATCTCAATATAAACTTCATAGGTTAGCCATAGCACCTATGGGTCACCCTTAAGCAACTACAACTTTTAATAAGGCCTTTATAGCCCTTATAGGTCTCATGGAGACCTATTCACCCACTTAGCACTTTAATAAACATAGGACCACTTATAAATATATAGGTCCACTACTTATGTCCTATAAGACATCCTCAAATTATTATAGTAACTCATTCTCACCTTTGAATATGATCAAACAACTCAATCACTAACCTGATACATAGGAAGATTATGAACAAAAACATAGTAAACTTATTAACTTTTGATCATATATAATAACAATTAACCATACCTCCAAAAACCAAATAGATCATCCCCATAGATTCTAAAACACTCCCAAAATTCTAAGTCATCACGAGACATCAAAATAACATCAAAATGAGCACAATTACCCTTCCCAGGTTAATTATAGAACATGCACAAACACACAATCATATTTGGAGATCAATATACTTGTTTGTATATACAATTATACCTTAAAATTCATATTTCCATATTTTTCTTAGAATCCTCTAAAACTTCACTTTTTACACCATGATCAAATTCTGCATAGATTGAAAGATATGGCATAAAAACCAAACACTGGTATTTTATTTTGCAAAATTCAAATATTCAAATTCAAATGGTCACAGTTAAAATCTGAAAACTACTATTGCATCTCATGTCCTCACTGCTCAGATAAATCATGAACCATTTATCTTGTCTAAACTTTAATGCATAAGTGTCAATACTCAAATGTTAAACCTCAGTCACGTTGACGTCATCTCATTCAATCTTAAAACTGACTCAATGTGCTCTAGCAATCTCTGTAGATCAGTCAGGTCTTTATCATGCATCTCACACCATTGGATCAATATATATGAACACCTACTCACCATTAGATCCTTATCATGTAACTTTTCTCATTAATTAAACATTGTACACCTATCCTCATCTTGCTACTTCCTAACTTATTATAGTAACATGTACCATCGATCTTGCTGTAACTTTAACTTGTGAAAAAATAACTAAGTATGGGAACCATTGAAATACAACTAGAAGGCCAACTTTACATAGTAATAACTTTTTCCTCACTCACTCACATGTTCTCAAATTTAGACCATATGATCTCCTTACATAGAATAATCTATCCATGTGACAAACCACTCTTAATAACTTCATACATGTGAGATATAATTCCATTAAATTACTTTTCAAAGTCTTGTGTCACAAAGCCAACTATGTCAAAACTTTCCAAGAAGGCCAACTTTGCTCATGCATATATTTTGATGTGATTCTTTGCATGACCTAAAATTAGGTGCAAATTAATTAGGACAAAACTGAATAAACCCATATGATGAGTTTCTCTTGACACCTTAAAATGTGCAAGAAATAACACCATAAAAATGCCTATCAACTTTTATTGCCACACACAAATTTGGCTAAGTATGAAAAAACATAGTCAAACTACCTAGGATCCTAACTTTGCATATTCATATCTTTTTACATGCTTTATTGCATGATCTAAAATTTAGCATAAGTAAACTAGGCTCAAAACTAAATAAACCCATATGATCAAATTATCCTAAAAAATCCACATGTGCAAGATATTCCACCATCAAAATGCTTACTCAACTCTTATTTTCACTTCTCAAATTTGGCTAAGTATGGGAAAACATTGTCAAAATGCTTAGGAGCCCAAATTTATAGCCACATATATTTGAATACATTTAGGTACATGACCTAATATTTAGGGGATATCAACTAGGTACAAATGTGATCATAACCATATGACCAAATCCCCATGACTCATCCACACATGGTAATGGTGATGTCAACAAATTGCCTACTTAGATTTTCTACCACTAGACCCAAACTGTCTAAATGAAAACTATGGACTACTAGATGAATTACACTTATGTACATAAGCTCTAAAAGTTTAGATAACATCTTAGGGACATATTTCACATGATCCAATCACTATACTCATCCCTGAACATCTCTAATCATGCCAAAAATGAATATCAACCAATCCTCCTTTAAGCACACTAGGACAAGCACATTGCATACTTTGTCATCATTACTTAGACTATCAAAGCACTTCATCCACTCATAAGGACACCTCCATGACATCACCATGACATAACTACCAACTCTCCAACAATTAAAAAGGATATAATCAAATTAAAATTGCACCTGAGGATTAACATAAAATAACCTTCATCACCCCATGAGGGACCCTCTACTATCAAGTCATGCCTTTTGGTCTCCAAATGCTGATACTACTTATCAATGGGTAATGATAATTATTTTTCATGATATGATGCATGATAAAGTTGAATACTATGTGGATGATATCCTAGGAAAGTCCAGACTCAAATCAAAACATCGTGTAGTTTTGAAAAGAATCTTTAAATAGTAACCTGAGTATAAAGTTAGATTAAATCGCAAGAAATGCGTATTTGGTGTTACCTCAGGAAAGTTATTGGGATTTATAGTCTCTAAGAGAGGCATAAAAATGGACCCAACCAAAGTTAAAAAAATAACAGAAATGCCTCCCCCTCACAATCTAAATCAACTTTGGAGTCTCCAGGGTAAGTTTCAAGTTATTCATAGATTCATTTCTCATCTCATAGATAAATGTCATCCCTTTAATCATATTTTGAAGAAGGGGACCAATTTTAATTATAATTTTTAATGTCAATAGGTCTTCAATTATCTCAAGCAATATTTGGAAAATCCACTTCTGTTATCACCCTTATCATAAGAAGGCCCTTTCTCTCATATATTTCATCAAATCTGTGTGTGATAGGTGCCCTATTTATACAACATAATGATGAGGGAAGATAGCAGGAAATTTATTACCTTAGTCATACCTTGATCTCATATGAGCTGAATTATACCCTAATTAAAAAAATTTGTTTGGCAATTATCTTTGATACATAAAAACTATGGCATTATATGCTTAACAACCAAGTCTAGCTCATTGCTAAAGTTGATCCTCTCAAATATTTACTATCAAAATCATCTCTCATAGGATGAATGGCCAAGTGGATTATGTTGATCAATGAATTTGATATTGAATATGTTCATCAAAATGCCATTAAGGTCAAGTGACAGTAGATCAACTCATAATGTTGTGAGGCATATGGATTAGTGTTTTGATGAAAATGTTGTTTTGAATGTTTGGAGATGATATGTGATATTGGGATATAATGAAGGAACATAAAGTTGGTATAAGTAACAAACTAAATTTTGGAAAAATAGAAAAGAATCATGATACACATGTCTTCATGAACTAATAACGAGAAGGTAATAATGGCATGATGCGTTCATTGGTAAGGATTAAAAAAACCAAATTTCGATTGGCCTAATGAAAATAAGACTTTTGAATGCTTCACATTAGCATGGTTTGAGTGAAAATATGGTATCTTGATCACATTGTGTCAAGTAAGCTCAAAATACCTTGATTTTTAGAGGGTAGAAAAGGGAAAGTAGGTTATAGGTAATTTGAAAGGAAATGGGTGATACAATAACCTAATGTGGGTTAGTTTGCCCATTTTATAGGTTACCTAAGAACCATAATAGACAATTCCATGTCTTAGTATAAAATGTAGACTGATCAATGTGGGAAGTATATTAAATATATATGAAAGAGATGATTATAGAATTTTTGGGATAACTCACTTTGATATTGATATAGCCACCCCTTTTTTTATCTTTTGTTATTTTTGAAAAAAAAGGGTATAGTTGATTGATGTAGGAAGCTTCAAATGATTACTTTAACAAATTTGTCTTAGCCATCCTTCGAGGGAGTGGTCTAAGTTTGGATTTGCTTTTATGTTGTAGTTGTCCTTCAAGGGAGTAGTCTATTTTTTAAGCAATATTTTGTTGTTAGGTAGCCATCCTTCAAGGGAGTAGTCTTCAATTCTAGAGATATGAACCCAAGTGAGATTTCAATATCCCAATTTGATTTTAAATTCTAGGTTGAGACATAGACAAGTCTATTTAGGTTTAGAGCTATACCTTTATGGAGACAGAATTTTAGCACAAAAGGCTAATGATAGATGAGGGAAAGTGGTTTGAGAGACAATTGACCATAGGATTCCATTTGATTAGAGATGAAAAGTATCCATGAGAACCATGTCATGGGTAGATCCATAGTATCCATGCTTAGTATTAGGCTATAGCTATGACAGATAATCACATGGTTCTATGTTATAATCAAATTCTTTTCAAGAGGAATAGGGATAGGTAGGTGAAGGGAAGTGAAAATATCATAAAGCAAGGGACAAGCTTAAGTTAAATAAAAAGGTGAGTTTGATCCTTATTTTCAAAATAGAAAGACATATGCAAAACATTAATAGGCTCACATTCTAGTTTTCCTCTAAGAGAAGATAAATGATAAGCTCTTGATCCATACTTATGGGTTACGATGTAGGGTCCAAGCCAATTGAAATTAAATTTGTCTCTTTTATTTTTCTCCATATTAGTTACATGTTGGTTTTGCTTAAGGATGAGGTCTCTGATATTGAATTCTCACTCTTTTAGGTGTTTTTTGTATGTGTACTTGATTCATTATTTATAGACATGAAGATGATTAAGGGTTGCGAAGTGATGTTCATCAAGGATTTCAAGTCAAGAAATACATTCCTAATGATAATCACTCTTAAAAAGTATCTCATGTAAAGATATATGAAGAGAATGGATCTAGACTTCAAGAGGCAAGACTACCTCTACTCCAAAGATGAGAGAGAAATGGGTGGCACCTGTATAGGTTTGAATGCTAGTGTGATAGGCCCCTAAAGCAAATGGGATGTGTAAGTTCCAATCGTAACCTAATGCATTGATGACTTTGGTTATCATTTTGGTAAGGGTTTTGATATAATATTCTACATATCCATTTGTTTGAAGATGATAGGGTGAGGAAAATCTCAACTTGATACCAAAATCATCACAAATAGCTTGGACTTTCTTATTTTTAAAGGATTTGCCATTATCAGTGATGATCTTATGGGGAACACTAAAGTAGTAGATGATGTGGTGGGTGATGAAGCTGATAATCTCTTTAGCTTTGGTTGAGATAAGAGGGATGGATTCTACCCACTTGGTGAAATAATCAATGGTGGTAATGATAGATTAGTGTCATTATGAAGCATGAGGATTTATTTCCACAATGAGATTTGGACCCCATTATGATAAGGACCAATAGTCTTTGGATACTAAAAGGCCATGGGCCATTACATGATGTAAGTTAGCATTTTATTGACATTTAACACACTTATTTACATAATCAAAACAATATTGATTGAGGGTGGGACAGTAATAGCCAATGTGAAGGATATGTTTAATGATAGCTAGGCTACTAAAATGTCCCCCAAAAATTTTGATGTGTTTATTTGAAAGCATGGGAAGATTCATGACTATGAAGGAAATGGATAAGGAGGTTGTCAAAGATATGTTTTTAAAGGATTCCCCCTAGTATGGTGTAATAATAGGTACTTTAAACAAAAGCTCTTTGGGCATTATTTGAAAGATTGGGAGGAACGTTGTCAAGCTTAAGGTAGATAAACGTTTGGTCATACTAAATGTTAGAAGGAGATAAATCCACACTATAAATGCTAGGGAGATTAGAAATAATATATGAAGGTGTGATAAAATGATGGATGGTGATAAATAGTTTAGATTCAATAGATTGAGATGGGATTTGGGAAGCAAGGAAAGCCATCATGTTTGTAAACTTGTTGATAGATCAAGGAACTAATCAAATTAGGTAATGATTGAATGATGTTAATATTACATCAAAAAGGTATTTATACTTCAATAGGAAATAATTTTTACATTAGTAGGATCCATTGACCAAGTTGATCACAAGTTGACATTTTCCAGAGATACTAATTATTTTAACTACTAAAGCTAGAGTAGTTTGAAGACCTATAACCAGGGCTTCATATGCAAAAATATTATTGGTGCATTCAAATATAAGTTTAAAGTAAATGGGAAGAGGTTAACCATTAAGGGGAATGAGAATAACTCTATCACCCCCACTGTGTTGGAATTTAGAACTATCAAAAAACATGGTCATTTGGTAAGTGGGTTTCTCTTGAGAAAGAGTTGTGATGGACTCACCGGGAAATGCAAGCAGAAATAGTTGGTTGTTAGGTAGAGTATATTTAACCAATTAATTAGAAATTAATTACCCTTTAATGGATTTTTGATAAAGGAACTCAAGATCTAATTTAGCTAAGATCATGATCTACTTAGCCATGCATTGGTTTTGGTATGGTTTATAATGCATGTATTTGAGTGGGTCAGTGTTAGTGATGACATAGGTTTTGTGATTAAGAAGGTAGTGACAAAGTTTGGAGGCCAACAAGACTAAGGCAAGGTAAATTTTCTCAAGATGAGTATATTCAGTCTCATAATCTATAACTGTGTGGCTAATGTAGGCTAATTGATAATTTGGGTTCTGGTTGGGACTACTTAGTTATGGTTGATTTTGGGGTAAATGATTTGAAAGTGGAAGATTTAGATGATGAAGGGTTGGATATATGTGGGAAAGTAGATGTGGATAGGTTAGTTAATAATGAAGGATAACTAGATGATTTGGTAGGGGTAGGCATAGGTAGAGAAAATGGAGATGGTTTACTAGATGAAGAATAGGTAACCATGATAATATAAGGATGGAGTCCTAATATAGAAGGTAAGTGGGAATGAGGTGGAATGGGTCTAGTTTGAGGTTGAGGTTTATGAAACTCTACCTTATTAATTAGTTCAGTTGGGGGTTTATTTGGTGGAATAGATGGTGTTAAATCCAACTTCAAAGAGGGGTGAGTATGGTTAGGTGTGGGAAGGATTCTTAGATTCTTGATAGGTTTGGTAAAAAAGGCATAAAGTGATTTGGAAATTTTAGATGGAGATGGTTGGGATGGTTCACATGTGGTTTTTGAAGATAAGGTATTTGATGGAGTGGTAATAAGGGGTTTAAGGGTGGATTCAAGTGAGGTTGAGGATTCAAATTTATTTTGGTAAGGGAGACCAAGATGATGCCAAAAGGTGGCTCTATCAAAGTTTGGTTGGGAAGTAAACTATAAACTTTTGACTAGTCCAGAAAAGGGCTTGTATATGGGCTTAGTTCCTTGGTCATTGGTTTCAAAAATTAAGCCCCTGGGTGGAGAAGAGGGATTGGTTTCTCTATCTTTGTTCTTGATGGGAGGTTCTGAAATTGGTGGTTACATGAATGAGGTAACCTTCTCTTGTGGGACTATTTCCAAAGAGGGAATGGATGGTTCCATGATGGGGGAGGTAGGTGTGATGTCCTCAAGTGTAGGTATGGACATGGTTGCTTTCTTTATTTATTTTTCAAAAAGAATGGAGGGAGATTCTACCACTTCAATGAGTGGAGTAGAAGAAGAAGAAATGGTTAAATCAAAGGTTTTCTCCTTTGGTGTTTCTATCAAAGGAGAGGTAGATAAAGCTAAGGTCTCATTAAGTGAAGAAAGAGGGGTGGTTTATTCCTTTGTTTATTTATCTAAATTAATGTAAGGTGAGTCTACTACTTCCATAAATTAAATGAAGGAAGTATTGGTTGATGTAATGGTCTCCTCAATAATGGGCTCGCTAATAACAACATTGATTATATGTGCCTCATTAGAGTGAAATGATTCTGGTTTGTTGTCATGGTGATGGGTAGTGTTTCAAACTATTTTCACTTTTCTACATTCAAAGGAAGTAAGAAACTAAGGTAAATGGTTTAGGGTTAGATGTTACCCAGATGAAGTTTGCGCACCATTATCCAGATGTTGTAGGGACTCCTCTTTGGCTGTGGAGGATGACATCTATAGAAGAAAGAGACTCAAACAAAGAGATTATTAGATAGAGATAAGGTGGACTGCCAAGTTGAAGCTCGATCTTAGAAGTGTAAAGAATTCCTTGTGGGGTGATAGTCCACTAGTGATAAGTAAAAGTGTCAAAAATATAGAAATGACAAATGACTAGCAAAGAGGAAACTAGATAATGCTTACCTGTTGTCTACTGTCAGTCTGCCACAGTCACCGACATCGGTTAGTCTACCAACGTCAGTTGGTCTAAGGTTGCTAAATTTAGTTAGTATACTGATGTCGGTAGGGGTAGTGGCTGATGTCGGTCAGGGCAATGGTTTTGGACAGGGTTTGGACAGGTTCTTGGTCAATAGAATGGTCTGCAAAATGGTATGTGGTAGTCTGAGACTCTGTGTAGGGTTTGTGCTGGGTTTGCAGGGCAGAGAGTGTGGTTGAAAATGGGATAAGGACATGGGGAAGGTTTCTCAACCTTTTTGGGAAGAAGTCAAGTCTGGTCTGGTTGATAGTCGAGTCTGGTTCATATCACTTAGAAGTAGCAAATGGGGATTGATTATCAAAGCATTATGAAATATTGAGATGAAACAAAAGAAGAATACTTACCTCTTACCTACTGAAGAAGAAGTGTAGGAGACCTGTTGTTGATGCTGCTGATGTAGAAGAATACCTACAGAGTGGAGTGACTGATGTAGAGTACCTGTACCCTATGATGCTTGTTGTGCATTTGGGAGAGAGGGAGTGAGAGAGGTCAGAAGATTAGAAGGTTAGCTGATCGAAAGATTAAAGGATCTGCATTCCATATGTAGAATGCAGTTTTAAGAAAACTGACATCGGTGATACCGCCAACATCAGTTGACTACTGACCGATGTCGGTAGCCAAAGAATAGGAAAAAGGGCTAAAAATAGCCTTTTGTCCATTCTTCCATCTGCCAAGGTCAGCTGGTCATGGGAAAATGGATGAAGGCGGGTTAAATGAGCACGAGAGGATAGTGGAAGGGATGAAATGGGGGTTAAGCATTTAAGATTTGGCATGGGGTGAGGGATGGCATCCAAGGAGAGGTATCCAAGGAGGGGTTTATTAATTTAAAATAGGTTATTATTTTAAATTAACAAGTGTGTGGATTAGGAATGTGTAGAAGTGGACCAAGGGGACCAAGGGGGGGAGTCGACCAAAGAGTAGACACGATTTTGGTGTCTACATTTTCCCCTTTTTGTCTTGTTGGTTGTTATGGATGAACTACAAGACAAAAATAGGAGTTGATTGCCCCTAGTATGGGATAAGGTCGTTTTCATCTTGTTGTTTGTTCTAATGAACTGCAAGACAAAAATAAGAGTTGATTGCCCCAATTATGGGATGAGGTATTCCCCCTCAAAGTAGGAGTCAAGGGAAGGGAACCTGGAATCGAGTGATGATTTGATAGAAAGTGGATGGATATGGTGAAGTTTGAGTGTGAATGCTATTGAGAATGTGCACATACCACTTCACGAGATGGTCAGGTCAAATTGTCACAGGTCAAGGGTCAAGGAGTGCCTAAATCAAAATAACTGGGCCCCATCATTTGGTCGTAGCTGATTGGGTTATTCGATCCAAGCTATAGCTCTAATGGTCATCATGTTCCAAGTATCCCAGGCTTAGGAAGTGCTCTTGGAAAACATGAAAATGTCACAAGTAGTGGGAATCAACATGTTTACGATCTAATACTTGTGAGGGTCAAAATGCGGGTTGCAGAAAATTTAGCTAACCATTCACGAGGTAGCATACATACAATCAAAACAACTAAGGCAAAGTTATCTCAAAAATGGTCATGGTCGAAGGAGATGATCACAATATCCATGGTCAATGATTGGTTTGGTCAGGTTAGGTCATGGTCAAAGGTAGATGGTTTGTCCATCAGGTAGATGAACAAGTGAATGTGGCTGAGCTAACCCCAGAAGACATCATGTCATTTGAGTGCTGCCTACATAGCCCTTATTGGAAGGGACTCAGACCAATGTAGTTTAGATGAAGAGTCAAAGTAGTTGATGATTATTTTGGTCATGATGAATGATGAGGGTAAGATGATGTTGCAACCTTTTCCATATTGTGTGATGGTGTATTCTATAACATTGGTTGAGTGGTCTTTCATCCCTAGCAAGTTTCCATATTGGTGATGGATGTATGCTAAAAATGAATTGAGATTGTTTATGCTTCATCAAGTAATGGTTTATGCTTAACATAAATTGTGTCTAGTTGATAGTTTCCATGTGTATTGTTGTCCATAAAAACTATGTGAAATGGACTATGTCATGTCAGTGGTCTGAAAATGTTTGGGTTTGGTTGGGTTTGGTTGGATAGATAATGATTTGGTTGAATGTGTGACCAAGGTGTAGGAATTGAAAGGTGTGTTGCTCTTTCATTGACAAGGACCATAATGATAGCATAGATAAGGGTTTTTGGAAACAAAAACCCGGTTCATGCATTGCATCGTTGACCATTGATTATGTTAGATAAGTACTCGAATCACTTCACATTAAGTGAGCTCGAAATCCCTTGAGTATGTTGGGGTAATAGGTTTGACAATGTGAGATGGATGGTGGGGGAACCCTTTTTGGCAGGAACAAATTTGCCCCTTTTATAGGTGACCCTGAGAATGACTATAGACAAGTCCATGACTTTATAGTTTGTCAATCAATTTTTTTTTTTGGGGGCAGGTTGATCAATGCGGGAAGTCTACGTAGAGATGTTATTTTGTTTTGCTTTGTGGTCATGTTGTGAAGTTGATCGATGCGGGAAGTTTCTAAGAGAGTGATGTTTTGTAGCAAGATTTAGGCATAGCCATCCTTCGAGGGAGTGGTCTATATTTTTATTTGTATATATGAAAGTCTTTGAATAGCTATCCTTCGAGGGAGCAGTCTATAAATTATAGAAATTATACAGCTGTCCTTCGAGGGAGAAGTCTACATTTATAATTTTATGACCTTGGAGTATGCATCCCACTTTTATATATTTTTTTGTTTTGGTTTTTGACTAAAATTTTGGTCATGGACTTGACTATAGAGGTTTAGAGGGTTTCTCTTTTATTAGGACAAAGCATTCGTGCTTGACAAAAGGGTTAACTAATGTTGGGAAAAAGGGTTAAAGGGAATAGGAATGACGATGATGGGATATTGCTCAAGGGATCGAGCTCAAGTTAAATGTCAAGCGAATAATTACTTGACTAATAGTAGACTGGTCAAAGATGCAAGGCATAAAGGGGCTCAGGTTCTGATAAGTCCTTGACCCATGCTTGTGTTATGATGTAAGGTCTGAATCAATTAGGAGCAAACTTGCCCCATTTGCTTCGTTCTATATTAGTCACATGTTGGTCGTTTTTTGGTTGGTTGATGTTTTGTTGGCATGTTTTGGTCAATGTTTGGTTGGTTGGTGTTTGGTTGATGTTTTGCTGGCATGTTTTGGTCGATGTTTGGTTGGTTGGTGTTTCATTGAGGCTTGGTCGAGGTCGATGTTGAGGTCGATGTTTGGTCAAGGCTTGGTTGATGTTTGGTTGTTTGATGTTTGATGTTTGATGTTTGATGTTTGGTCAAAGTTACAATAGTCAGGGTAAGGTTGAATTCCCCCAGTTACTAGGGAGAATGTTTGATAGATTTAGTTTGAGAGGGCAAGATCCTGATCTGCCAGGTTGGAAGCAGGAATCTCAAAATCATGGATGGTGAAAGAGGAAATGGTTGGTAATGATTTGATTAAAGTGGCTAATGGTTGGGGGTCATCAAGCTAGACCTCCATCGATTATAAGGCTTGGATCAAAGTTTGATGATGCGGTGGAGATTTTTGTATGAGATCATACAAAGACATCTTCACAAGGGTCGTGTGGTGAGGTTGTTTCACCACGAAGTAAGGGTTTGTCTTTGAGGATGCTGGTTGAGATGTGCCCAAGATAGTAATCTTGGGTTTTGGTTGTGGTGAAGGCTTGATAGATGGGGATGTCCAAGGGATAGAAACATGTCTTTTCCCTTTATCCTTTTGGGTTGGTGGGCTGGTGGTCAAGTTGACTGTGTTGATTTCAAATAATGGGGTTAAAGGCGGTGGAGGGACCATAGTCTAGTGTTGAGATCCTAATTTAGGTGATGATGTTTATGAGGCATGTGATGGTGTCAAACATTTGGCAAAGGGGAAGTCAATAGGATCCTTGATGAGAAGGGTATCCTTTTTTTGGTGTTGATGAATGACAGCTTTAAGAGTGCAACAACGCTCAGTGTCATGTCCCAGTGTGCGATGATAGTGACAAAATTTAGTGTTGTCAAACCAAGATGGTCTTGATCTGAGAGTTGATGAGTATGAAGGTGAGGAGGTATGGGAAGCATGGGATGATATCAAAGGTTTGTTGATAATATGGTCAAGAAGATGGGTGTCTTTCTCCAAGCATTGGTGAATGACAACCTTGAGGGCACAACAATGCTCAGTGTCATGTCCTGGCATGCGATGATACACACAAAATTTAGTGTCATCAAACCAGGGTGGTTTTGGTCTGAGAGATTGGTATGGTTTAAGAGGTGGAAGACTGATGTGAGAAGACTACAACAATTGTCGTAACAGTAAGGCATAAGAACCCACCAATGGGTTTGTGTGTTTTGTTGCAGTAGGGGTTGATGACTTATTTTGGAGGCGTAGCTGGCATTGGTCGTACCATCTTTTTGTTTGGCGATGTAGCCACACTTGGAGATGGCACTTTTGCGGTGAGAGGTGTTGGATGTTTTGGAGGAAATAAATGTTTGATGGGTAAAGGGGATAATGGATGCAATTTGCCTCTATGAGGTGTTGGAGTAGGAAGCACTCCTATTAAGGTGGGTGGATGTGGGCCCAAAATAGAGGGCAATGATGAAGGTGGGGGAGGAATTCTCCAGTTTGGTTTAGTGGCCTTCTTTGGTTTGGTTTGAGGGCCACTATTGTGTGAGGCAAGATTAGATATGGGGCGAACACCAAGAGATTTAATCTCTTTTGGCATGGTGGACGCCTGCGTGGGTTTGGGTTCAGATGTGGATAGAGGTGAGTGAGATGTAGTGATCTCAGGAAAAAGGCAAGAGAAAACCATCACTGACTCTTCCTTGGTCAAAGTGGGTGAAGAGATAGGGTGTTCTCTTGGTGGAGAAGAAATTGGAGAATGTGGCTTCTCAAGAGGGTAGAGGGCAGGGATGATTATTCCTTCTACTTGTGGTTGAGGAGTAGGCAAGGTAGGGTCCTCCATTGGTAGGAGGAAGGATGAAGGTAGGGCTAATGGCATTGGTATGGTTGAAGCATCCTCTAATATAAGAGAGGTCCATGGAAAATTAATAGGAGACGAAGGTTTGTCCACGTGTGAAGGAGGTTGGTCAGGGATAAGAGGTGAGACCATGTTGACCGTGCATATATCATGCTCTTGGGATTTATCGGCCATGGTCTGGACATTGTTTTCGCTAGGAGGATAGTTAGGAAAAGGTTGTCTAAAGATGTTTATGTTTTGATTGGGTGGCACGTTTGGGTTATCCAAAATAAGATCTCCCTTATCTATCATGTCTTGGACAATGTTCTTGAAGGTTCGGCAGTTGTTTATGTCATGGCCTTGGACACGGTGATAGTGTCAGAAGTCATTTTCCCTATGCCATGTAGGGATGGATTTTGAAGGGTCGAATTGAGGTGGTTAGATTTGAGGGAGATTGAGGACCCCCTGTTTGACAAGTTTATCCAAAATGGAAGCGTATGATTCTCCTATAGGAGTATACTGATGCTATATGTACCATTGTTGCAATTGTTTTGTGATGCTTTGTGATGTTGAAGGTTGAGGTTGGTCGGTCATTATCGAGGATGGTGATCTAACAACCATAGCATTGGCCACTCCTTTGGACTTGGAGTGGGAAGAAGAAGGTCTAAAAAAAAAGGGTCATTGGTTTTTGCATTGGTATTATGCAATTTGACCCTATTTTCTTCAATAGTGTAGAGTTCAAGCTTTCGGGCCATGGTGAAAGCTTCGTCAAAAGCGTGGAATGTTTGAACCCACAAGGTGGATGAGATGTGTGTGGCACATGCTCGAGAGAAGAGCTCAATGAGCTCAGGTTGAGGTAAAGGGAAGGAGAGTTGGTTGATTAAGCCTGTCTAATGGGTGACAAAATCAGCTATTGATTCATCATCAAACTACCTGATAGAGTATAGGTCCGTGATTGAGACCTTTTTGGTGATATTGATCGAGAAGTGGTCAAGGAAAAGTTGGGCTAGCTGAGTGAATGAAAAGATAGAGTGACTGGTAAGGGAGTTATACCAATCGAGGGTAGCACCAGAAAGTGACATGGGGAATGTGCGTAGTAGTAACACATCATCATGTGCTATCAAGTAACAAGCATGTCTGAATGCTCGTAGATGCTGTTGTGGGTCTTCCTTACTCTAGAAGTGAGTAAACCTAGGAAGGTCCCACTGACTGGGATATGATCGGATTGGGATGGAGGGATGGATGGGTTCATTACAAATTTGGTCATATGAAAGAGCATTGCTTGAACCAGAAATGGAAGCCTCAAGACTAGACATTTTGTCCATCAGCATCTTGATGAGATCAGTTGACAAATTGGTAGATGGGGTGCCCCTAGGTTGTAAGGCACTTGGAAGATGCTAGAAGAGGCGTATGATGTAGTCAGTCATGCTTGTATAGGTGCAACATATTGATAACTAGTCATTAGGATAGATGTGGAGACTAAGGGTGGTTGTATCATGAAGGTAGAAGGCATAAGTTGACTAGATACCACCAAAGGTGGTTGCATGGTGACATTGGTAAAAGGGGAGGTAGACACTCCTACATTTATAGGTGCAAGAGTGGGTGGAGTCGAGACAATCAAGTTCTGGTATGATGTAGAACTTGGTTGAATTACGTGTGGTTGAGTGGGTAATAAAACCCTGATGGAGGTCGGTCCAAAAATAGATGGGGAGGCCAAACTTTGCGTATTGGCCATGGTCGAGTTAATGGCTAAGGCAATAGTCTAAGTCATAAAAGGCTAGGTAGCGGATGGTGTTGATGTCATCACCACTTCACCCGAAAGGTCTCACATTTGGTTTTTTGTGAGATAGTGCTGGAGAGCCTTGATGTTAAGGTCAAGGAATCTCTCAAAGTTTTGGTCCCCTTTGGGAACAATTGAAGGTTGACTTAGAGTTGACAGGATAGGAGTACATTCAATGTCTGAATGATACTCCATTAGAGGACTAGGCATAGATGGCGAAGGTGAAGGTGGAAGTTGCCTTGCATGGTCAACAAGCATTTTGGTTTGATTAGGTGTCAAAACCATTCAAGGAAAAAAAGGTTCAGGTTCTAGAAACTGTGTTTTTCAGTCTCAGAAAACCAGAATGGATGTTGGATAGCAAGAAAGCTAGGTTTTAAGCTTGTTGTTTTGAGAAGAAAAATATGGACAGTGACTGACGTCAGTAGAAAAACTGATGCCGGTGAAATAGGTTGCCAATGTCGGTCAGATAAACGATGTTGGTTACTGTGTTTTCCAAAAATTCAAAAAAATTGAGTTTTTGGAAGAAATAAGAAAACGTCCTCACTAGCTCAAAAAACTAGATAAAGACAAAAAATAAGATGAAGACAAGTAGACCCTAACATTAATTCCTAAGAATAATTTTTTAGAGTCTTGTTGGCTTATGCCTTAGAAGAGTGTTTGGGACATTGGCTTATAGAACGGGTCCTAGAAGAAGTAATCTAAGGTTGGTTTTGGGTTAGTTTCAGTGCTCAAGAGTCTGTGTTAGGTTCTGTATGTGGCCTGGTGCTAAGGATCAAGCTCCCCTCACTTCACAAGCCCAGAGATAAGTTGGGTCGCTTAGCTAGTATATACTTCCCCTAGAGTTTATCCTCTGCCAGAGAACAGAGTGGGCTTTCCCCTTGGTAGTGAAGTCCAAGTGGGATTGCCGAGACGAGTAAGGTATCCGCTAGGTAATGAAATCCTATTCAGACCTTGTCTCAAGTAAGTTTAGATGTTTGAGTTTGTGCAAGTGGTTTGGATGTGTAACATAAGTGGCCTATGCTTTATTCATGATGCATTTTTAATTACTAGATGTGAGAGCTAAGTATGCATTCAGGAAGAAATGAGATGCAATAGATTTTAAGCTCAAATTGAAATGTGTGTTCGTATGCAGACAAGTGAGAAGAGGTTGAAGAGTATGAATTGACTAGTCTAAGATGCAGGAAAGAAAGAAAAAGAAGGATTATTTTTAACTTTGCTGATGGTGTCTTTTGGAAGAGATAGAGGAAAAGGATGCAAGAAGAGGCCTAATGCACCTATATGAAAAGTTTACTTTAGAAGAAAAAGTATGAACCCAAGGAAAATTCCTAGGGTCCCACCGGGCGTGCCAGAATGTTTCAAACTATTTTCGCTTTTCTACATTCAAAGGAAGTAAGAAACTAAGGTAAATGGTCTAGGGTTAGATGTTACCTAGATGAAGTTTGTGCACCATTATCCAGATGTTCTAGGGACTCCTCATTGGCTATGGAAGACGACACCTGTAGAAGAAAAAGACTCAAACAAAGAGACTGTTAGATAGAGATAAGGTGGACTACCAAGCCAAAGCTCGATCCTGGAAGTGCAAAGACTTCCTTGTGGGGTGACAGTCCACTATTGATAAGTAAAAGTGTCAAAAATATAGAAATGACAAATGACTAGAAAAGAGGAAACTAGATAATGTTTACCTGCTATCTGCTATTGATCTGCCACAGTCATTGGCATCGGTTAGTCTATCAACGTTGGTTAGTCTGCCGATGTCAATAAGGGCAGTGGCTGATGTCAGTCAGGGCAATGGTCTTGGATAGGGTTTAGATGGGTTTTTGGTCAATAGAATGGTCTGTGGTAGTCTGAGACTCTGTGCAGGGTTTGTGTTGGGTTTACAGGGTAGAGAGTATGGTTGAAAATGGGATAAGGACATGTGGAAGGCCTCCCAGCCTTTCTGAGAAGAAGTCAAGTCTGGTTTGGTTGATAGCCGAGTTTGGTTCATAGCACTTAGAAGTAGCAAATGGGGACTGATTATCAAAGCATTCTGAAATACTGAGATGAAACAAAAGAAGAATACTTACCTCTTGCCTGCTGAAGAAGAAGTGTAGGAGACCTATTGCTAATGTTGTTGATGTAGAAGACTACCTATAGAGTGGAGTGACTGATGCAGAGTACTTATACCCTATGATGCTTGTTGTGCATTTGGGAGAGAGGGAGCGAGAGAGGTCAAAAGATTGGAAGGTTGGCTGATCGAAAGATTGAAGGATCCGCATTCAGGATGCAAAATGTAGTTTTAAAAAAACCGACATCAGTGATACCACCGACGTCAGCCGACTACTGACCAAAGTCGGTAGCCAAAGAATAGGAAAAAGGGATAAAAATAGCCTTTTGTCCATTCTTCCATCTGTCGAGGTCAGCTGGTCATGGGAAAATAGTCGAAGGCGGGTTAAATGAGTACAAGAGGATAGTGGAAGGGATGAAATGGGGGTTAAGCATTTAAGATTTGGCATGGGGTGAGGGATGGCATCCAAGGAGAGGTATCCAAGGAGGGGTTTATTAATTTAAAATAGGTTATTATTTTAAATTAACAAGTGTGTGGATTAGGAATGTGTAGAAGTGGATCAAGGGGACCAAGGGGGGAGTCGACCAAGGAGTAGACATGATTTCGGTGTCTATAGGTAGAAGGGGCATGATTGGGAAAAGGTTTGAAAAATATGTCAAGGGATTGATTAGGAGGTGCATTGGGATTATTGAATGTAGTTTATACACTATTAATTAAGCTTTAGACCATAATTTTGAATGTATTGCATCTATTGATGTCATGTCCAATAACTTGGTGAAAGGCACAATGGTCATTCTCATTATACCAACCAAGCATGGGGTGAGAAGCATCAAATTAGTGGGGTGGTTTGATAGGTGGAAGCTAGATGATGTTATCTTTGAGAAATTTATCCAAAACTTAATCATAATATTCCCCTATAGGAGTATATTATTTTAGAGGAGATCATTTTTAGTTTTGGTTTTGTTGGTAGGAAGGGTTAGAAGAATTGGTTTGATGGGGATAGTTGACAGTTGGTGGTGGAGCCATTTTTAAGACCACTAAGTTTGTGGATTCTCTTACTTTAATATTGGGATGGTTGGATTGGTTATAAGTTTTGGTGAAGGGAGGATCACTGGATTCAAAGCTAGAATTCTTGTTTTGTAGTTTCAATTTCCCTTCATCAATGGCTCATCTTTCAAGTTTACATGCCATGGTGAATGGCTCATCAAAATTTCTAAAATTTTGAACTTGAAGAGTGGGGGAAATATGTTTAACACAACCCAAGAAAAGGACTCAATCAACTTAGGTTGGGGTAAGGAGAATGAAATATGGTTGATGAGACCTTTCCATCTAGCTAAAAAATCAATAATTGATTCATCATCAAATTACCTAATAGAATAGATGTCGATAATAAAAAAAAATAGATATATTTATTGAGAACTACATCAAAATGATTTTGTCAAGTTGGGAGAATAAAAACATGGAGTGCTTGGTAAGATAACTATACCAATCAAGGGTTGTTCTTGATAAAGACATGGGGAAGGTATGAATGAGGAGAACATCATCATATGTTATCAAATAACAAGAATGATGAAATTCTCTCAAATTTTGTTGAGGGTCCTCCTTACCTTGGAACTTGGATAACATGGGTAATTCCCATTGATGAGGATAAACATGGATAGGAATGGATGGATGGATGGATGGATGGGTTATTACATATTTGATCATAGGATAAAAGGTTATGATACTTAGAGATAGATGACTCCAAGTTGGTCATTTTATTCATTAACATCTGGACCAAATCTATTTGAGGTTGGGAAGATGCATAATTAGGTGGTAAGATTTATTAAGGTTGGGTGGTCACAATGTATGGATAAGTGATATAGGGTGATAAAGAATCCACATATTAGTATGTGGTCATAGGGGGTTAGGATAATTACCCATAAATAGTGATGGAACAAACAGTTGGGTAAAAGGTGCTATGTATCCTTATGAGTTAGAAAGATATGGGTAAGATGTCATGGGTACTTGTTGAGTGGCTGATATGGGTAGGGTTAGAGGTATTTTTGGGTTGGTGGATGGTAGATTAGTTTAGGGATATGAAAGTGCTAGTTGGTTGTTGGTGGGTGGTAACTCTAGTGCTAATAGGTTAGAGTGTTTGAGGTATGGAAATTAACAAAATTTGAAGTGGGGTAGAAATTGGTGGGTTGGATGAACTAAGGGTAATACTAAAACTAGGGGTAGAAGATACCCCCATAGTAGAAGGAGTATAGGTAATGAGAGGTAAAGTTGATCCAATATTGTAGGTACTAGTTGGGGTAGTAGCAGTTTGGTTACTAGTTGAGATGTTGGATGGAGTTTGGAGAGTGGTATTAGGTGAGATATTGGAAGAAGAAGAGGCTTGGGTGAGCTTGGGTGAGCTTGGGCTGGGTTTAGGTGGGACCCACTAGAAGATGGGAAGGCATACCATAGGGAGGAACCAAAGTAAATGAGGTACGGTTAGATAAGGTGTTTAGGTGATGCTGAAAAGCCATGTGGTTATTATCAAGGAAGATGGAAAAATATGAATCACCCTTAGCAATAATCAAAGGCCTTGTAGGAGGGGTAGAAAAATGAGGGGAACCCTTAGCATTAGAGGTATACTCCATAGAGTAAGAAGAAGGTATTTTTTGGTTGGTTATATTCCTCAACTACTATCTATTAAAGACCATGAGAAGAAATAAGAGATAAAGTAACAAAACTCACACCTCAAACAAAGAGCAAGCAAAATAAAAGAACTTAAGGAAATAAACAATACACTAAAGTGTATTTAACAACCTAGGATTATTTTTAAGTCCCTCTTGGCTTAAGCTTTAGAGAGTGTGAAGAGTAAATTTGGTTTTTAGATCAGGCACTAAAAAAGAAATGTAAGGTTGGTTTCATGTTATGTTTAGGTGCTCAAGACAGAAATATGTATTGATATTCAGTATGTGACCTAGTATAGGGGTTACCCCCTCACTTCATATACTACAATGATAAGGGTGTTAGGTGCTTAGCCAAAATATACTAAATTTCAGATTTTATACTCAACTAGAGAGTTGAGTTGGTTCCCCCCTTGGTAATGACCTCCAAGTGGGATTGCCAAGAAAGTGTAAGGTTTACCACTAGGTGATGAAATCATAGCTAGGCCTTGTCTCAAGTATATTTTGATGTGATGATTAATTATGTTGTTTGGATAAGTGTGTGATAACAAGAGTGAAAAATACAATTAATTACTTTGCCTTTAAGTTACTAGATAAACTAAGACATACAAGTAATCAATGTATGCAAAATAATTATTTTAATCCCAAAAGAAATTTTAGATTTCATTTAATGAGCATACAATTAAGGAAGAAAAAGGGATGCTAGGTCCCACCAAGCATGCTAAAATGTTTTAAATTAATTTCCACTCATTTCTTAATTTACAAGAAAGTGATGAAACTAGTAATAGGGTGTTTTAAAGGAATACCTGGTAAAAGTACACACATGTTCTAGATGATGATGGGAACTCCTCTTTAGATTGAATGGAATAAATTTCTAATAAAAAAGACACTATAAAAAGGGGTCATTGGATAAATGGTTGAGTGGAATACCTAGCATGAGCTAGATCCAAGAAGTGTATGCTTGCTAGGAGTTTATCAATCTACTATTTATAATAATTAAGTTAATATAAATGAAAATAAAGAATAATTGCATTTAATAACTAGAAAGTAAATGCATGTAAGATGAGATGAAATTAAATTTATTGATAAAAAAATGACTAAATACAATAAAAGTGGGTCAATACTCATGCTAAGATAGTTAGGGTCAAGTTCAAAAAATTAGAAAGTCTTTGTGAATAGGAAAGAACACATAAAAAAAAGGTTTGGTTGGGATCAAGGGGTTAAAATTAACTTTTTATTATTTTCTACCACAGTGACCATCGATGGTTGGGCTAACCAGCAATAGCTGGGTAACCATTGATGGTTAAGGTAACCATCGATAGTTGAGCTAACCATCGACTATTACCTATGTGATTCTATAAATGATCAAAAAAATGATTAAAAATTAGGCAATTAGGAAAACAGAGGTCTGTTATGGATCAGTGGAATGGAAGATAATATGCTAATGGGTTGATAGGGTAGGGAGGCTAGAAATGGAATATAAATCAAAGAAAACAAGCAAGAGATACCTATAACTTGATGGTGGAAGGATGAATCAATTTGGCCAGAGTGATATTCCTTTGGCCTTTGAAAGTGATTCTGATAGACGTTTGAGTCTCTGTTGAAGATGCTTACTTGCTGAAGGGATGTTAGACACCTATATGCAAGATAGATTTGACCTGGATTGTTGAATTTTTAGATCCATTTCTCTTATTAATTTTCTCCATTTGTAGGATGAAGTTACTAAATACATAGGAGAGGATAAATTTTCCATTTACAATTCTTTAAATCTTATTAGCATCGCATAAGTAAATTTACTAAATACAACCATGCTTATCTCATACAGCTAGTAATGCTTTTAAAGTAGGCTTGCAGGACCTAATCGTTGATGGTCAGGCTAACAATCGATGGTCGAGGTTATATAGTAAAAAAAGTTAAGTTAGAGGATTTATGTTAAGGTGTTCAATTTATTAAATTAATAAATAGGCTAAGTCAACTAGGTGGTTAACTAGCATAAGGGTCAGGTAGGAGTTCAAGGTGTTTTGACATATAAAACTGTGTAGTTTTTTAGTGCTTATATGTAATTAAAGTATGAGTAAATTAGTTTAGTGTAGAGGTATTTCCACCCTTGATCATTTTTAACTCTTCATCTTTACTAGGATTGTATTATTTATAACTTCTCACAGTCTATATTTCTATTTTTTTAGTGTTGAAAGGAATGGTGGACTATGATGCTTCAATTGATATTCAAGATAATTTAAATGTCCAAATGTAATCATAATAATAGATGAAAATACTATCTCAACTACATATAATGAATATTCTTCATTAAATTTGTCTATCTCTTCATTTTCATTTGTTAGTTTAATACATGGAACTTATGATTTTTATTGAATGAGTAAAATGTTAACATTAAAATTTTCAATGATTACCTCATTAGAAATATTTATTCTATCATTAACATCAACACCATTGATATCCTCTTTTATCATCTCTTGCTTAATATGTGAAAAAACACCAATGAACAACACTTATTTAATTCTATTTGAAATAGTATAAACACCAAGATCAAATTCTTCATAGAGGATATCATTGGTTTTATTGTATTTAGTGATCAAATGTTTTATTTTTTCCCTCTCGATATTAATCTTATTTTTCATACCATGCTATTAAATGACTAAGAAACTCAAAAAAGTATTCCTTAAGTAACAAAGGTAAACAAACCAATTCAGACTAAGGATACAAGTGAAAATGGTAATCAAACATCAATGTGAAAGCAATAATAATCCTTAATTAAAACAAATATGGGAAATCAATGGTAAAATAACATTAATGAGTGAGCACTAACAATCCTTACTCAATCATCAATGGAAAAAGTACATAAAATGGAATAAACATTGGTGAGTGATAAGTAATAATCCAAATTCACTCAACAATGGAAACGTACTAAAAATAGAAATAGATGCAAATGTCTGATAAAAAGAATTAAAAAAAATATAGAAATGGCATAGTTGTCTAAAAAATGGAATGATAATGAAAAATAGAAATGGACATAGTTGGCTGAAAACAAGAGTGCTAACAATTTTTTTTCAAACAAATGAAGGCAATTCTATAAATGTAAAACAATAGTGTAAATTAAATAATCCATAGTCACTCAAGCATACTATTTTTTTCTAAAGATAGATAAAACAAAAACAAATTAGTGCTAACATGTTTTTAATATGTGAAGAAGAGGGAAAATATAAGTGGGTAAATAGATTTAGAATCAAACTTGCCTGTCAAGGGGGAAATAAATTGGTTATGGGGGAAATTAAGGAAAAATTAAGTTAGAGAAACTCTTTATCAAAGTCAAGACACTAGAATTAGATTTATCAAAGTAAGAGGACTTTCAACATTAATGACTCTGAAGAAACTTTCCTAACCACATAAATATTGGGTTATCAAATTAAGTATGAATATCATTCCATAAAGGCTATAATCATGAAAATTAAAATGGACCTATCTTCCCACAATGCGTTCCCTGTTCCTTAGGACCCCTTATAAAGTTGTTAGTCTACTATAAATATTGGGTAATTGCATGAGAAATTAGGTAACACTATAAAAAAAAATTGAATTCTCCTATCCCAATCTACTAGCCTACCATACACCAATAGACCTTGACTCTATAATGAGGTCAATTGTAGAGTTTGAGATTTGATTCGAGATACGAGATATGTTATAACTCACATATTTTGGTGTGATTTTAACTTTTTTATTTTTAAATTATCTTTTGATCATTGAATTTTATTTAAATGATTTAGTTTATAAATTTTTATGTATTTTTTTAATTCCTCTTCTATATGGATTTAGAGATCCAAACATGGGTGCTAAAAATGACTTATCATTTGAAAACTTTTGACTTGGTTGCTAAGAAAGAGAACTTAGAGATCATGGTGTCTAATATTAGTGTTTATTAAAAGTGATATATTTATATCGACCTTTTTAATCCAAAGTTTAATGAAAAGAAAGGAAATCAATAGGAATGAACATGAAAAAATTAGAATTACTACAAATCACAAAAAATGTGATAATGTGAAAAAAGGATACAATGATAGGTAAGTAAGATTTCTTATCATAAGAATATATGTAAGTGTATGGAAACATGATAACATAGTTTTTTATGCAATTTTTAATCACAAAAGAAACATAAATCAAATTTGAGAATATGGGATAACAAAATTGTAACCATTTTTTAACATTATAGAAAAGGAACACTTGGTATAATAAAGGTGTTTTGAAATAACATGGTGATTTTATGAGGAGACCCTAGTCCTCTCCATGGTATTACACTATAACTAATAAAATATAAACCCAATTGGAAACACAAAATACAAAAAAATAGTATTTGTGAGGAGGGCCTAGTCTTATCCATGGTCTTACACTAAAATTCACAAAATAGAAACCCAAATGGGTAAACAAAATATGTAAAAAAGGTAAAAATGGTATTTGTGAGGATAAATTGTGCCTTTCCTTGGTATTACACTACAACTAACAAAATATAAACCAAATTGGGTGTTGAAAAACATTTGAAGATAACAAACTTGATATGAAAAATCAATATATGAAATTCAAAAGGAATTCATGAGGAAAACTAGGTCCTATCCATGGTATTAAAATTTAAACCATGAGAGAAATAAATGAAAGGACCAAGGGAAGGAAATAAGGTTTGTGTAAAAAGAAACTACTAGAGAGGGTGATATCCATGTAAAAATCCTACAAGAAGTGTTAGTGGGATAGTATATATAAGTATGATAAGGGAAATATTTAAGCAAAGTATTTCTCTAAAAATTGTGCATTAGTGGATTATTTAAATGCATAGCCTTCATTAGTTTGAAGCTGATAAGTACTAGGACCAAGAATTTATTTAACTAAATAAGGGCCCCAAAATTTTTGTCATATTTTCCTTATTTATCATGGGTATAATCTAACTTAAATATGAGATCACCAACATGGAAAGTGTGAAATTTAACCTTTTTATTATGGTACTTGGTGATGCAAGCCTTGTATTGGTGGTTATGTTGAAGAGTGGCTAAATTATGTTGATCAATAAGATTGAGGGCATGAAGAAAATCTTCATGTAATTCTTCATCAGGAATGATACCATGAATAGATATACATAAGGAGGGAAGTTCAACTTCAAATGGTAAGATGGACTCATAACCATATAGTAGAGACAAAAGTGTTGCCTCAGTGGAAGTACATATGATAGTATAATAATTCCAAAGTGTGGGATATAAGTGAAGATGCCAGTTTTGTAGGTTTCTCAGATGGTATTTTATAAAATTTTGTTGAGAATTTTTAGTGGCCTTAATTTGACCATTGAATTGTGGATGGTAAGGTGTGCAAAATTTGTGGGATATTTTAAATTTATCACATAACTACTTCATGTCCTTGTTTTTGAAATTTTTGCCATTATAAAAAAAGATAGGATGTGGAAGTCCAAATTGACAAATGATTTGGTTAAGGATGAATTTAGAAATAGTGGTTCCCATGAAATTAACAACAAACATTATTTCTAACCATTTAGTAAAATATTTAGTAGTAGTAATGATAAGAACATAACCATATTATAATTGAGGTGATTTTACAATGAGATATAATTCCCACATGAAAAATAGCCAAGGAGACTCTATAGTTTGGAGCTCAACTAGTGGTGAATGGATTAAATCATCATGAAGTTGGCAAGGACTAAACTTTTTGGAAAAATTGATAGTGTCCTTTTCTAAATTAGGACAAAAGTATACCATACATAATCATTTATGTGTTTTAGTATGTCCACTATGGTGACCACTATAAATTCCCAACATGTGGTTGTTCAAAGAGAGGAGGGACCTCTTCTTTCATTACATAAAAGAGTAGGGTAACTTATGCTTTATGATAATAAAGGGTGTTGTATTGGAATATATTTAAAATATTGTTTATAAATTCTAGTCTTTTCAAGAGTCTATGTCTAGAGGATAAGTTTGATGTTTAATGAATTTGATGATGTTTTTGTACCATGGGCTTTTTTGAATAGTGACTAACTCAATGTGATAGATAATTGAATCATATAGTTGGATAAAAGATGGTGATTTTCTTATCTAAATAAGAAATTAGGAATCATTAAGTACTTTATGAGTACAAAATAGAGATGTTGAAGAAGCAAGAGAATCAACGATGGAGTTATGACCTCTTGGAATTGGCTCAATGGTAAAGGAGGAAAAATACTTGGTGAGTGTTGTTTCCATTTGATATTAAGTGATAATATTTTCACTTTTACACTTGTGATCACCATTAACTTGGTGGGAGATAAATTAGGATTCACCTAAAATGTGTAGATATGGGATATCTAAGTCAAGTGCCACTTTCATACGTAAGATTAAAGCTTCATATTCTACCATGTTATTAGTGACTCAAAGGTTAGCCTAAATGTTAGAAGGATGATTTTCCCATGAGGGTTAGTAAGAATATAACCTACCCCAGGTCATTAGAGGCATTTTGTGCAATCAAAGTGGACGGTATATGTGTCTTAATACAAATTTATGGTGACTTCAAGAATCTCTTTGATAACTACTTTATATTTATTAGTATTAGGAATGATATAGGTATCTTCTTGATTGTTTTATTATAAACCAATAGTGATATTATGTAAATAATCTTTATGAGATATATCCTAATTGAGAATAGATAATTTTATAATCAAGGATATTATCTTGAAGGTGACTTGTAGTGGGTATGTGTGCCACTATAGGTTGGTTGACAATGACTTATCCTCTAACATATTTTTGTGTTATGATTTGAGGGTCAAGTTCCATCAATATAAACATACACTTGCCAAATATATCTCTAGGTAGAAATGATTTGGAGAAAAAATGATGAAGTGGATCATAATGGGCAATGACATAGGTGGTTTGATAAAGTATATAGTGGAACTTTTTAGTTGTAAAGTAGATAGTGAGGCAATCACATACTAATTTAGTATAACATTTTTCATAATCAATGAGGCTTCAAATAATATAATAAATAAAATATTCTATTCCAATATCATCTTATTGGTAAATAATTACCTAAACTAATATAGGACTATAAGAGGTGTATACAATAAAATAATGATCATTAGAAGGTAGATGAAGGGTGGGTGGATGGAATAATGATAATTTCTTGTTATCGAATGCCTTTTGACAAGGATGAGTCCATTATACAACATTATATTTTTTAATAAGGGAATTAATAGAGTATATATGGTAAGACATTATTGGAATGAATAATCATATTACCCCAAACTTTCTAAGCTAAGTACGAATGTCCAAAATGTAACAAGGAATGTGCACTATCACATTGATTTTAAAAGGACTAACAAAAATACCATGGAGATAGACTAATAAACCTAGAAATTTACCATATGTAATGCTAAAGATACCCCTATAAGGGTTGAGTCTAACTTTATACTTAATTAATTGATTAAATATGATGGCTAGATTATAGATATATGTTATGTGAATTTTCAATTTGGCAATGAGGTCATACATATGGGTTTCCATAAAATTATGTATAATATCATGGAAAATGGGAGTGATGGAATGTTGATAGGTAGCTCTTGGATTTTTAATTCTAAAAGTAATTTTAAAATAGTAATAGGTGCCCCATTCCATTGTGAATGTTGTTTTGTTTTAGTCTTAGGAGGCTATGTGATTTTGATTGTAGCCTAAAAAAAAATCCATGAGTGACAAAATTTCGTATCTAATAGTCAAATCTATGATGGCATCTATTAAAGGAAATAAAAAAATATCTTTTGGATAGGCAAGGTTAATATTGTGAAATTTGATGCATATATGATTAACCATGTTGAATTTTTTGCAAATAGGAATAATGTTTGACACCCATTCATAATAGTCCACATGTTTAATAAACTTGGAATCTAGTAGTTTAATAATTTATTTATGGCATAAGGTGTAAATTTTGGGTGTAACTTTCTATTGTTTTTATTAGATGGGTTTGTCATCTAGGTATGTGATTATGTTGTGCACATAAATACTAGGGATGATACCTAACATGTCCCCATATGACCAAGTGAAAATTTCAATATATTAATCAAATAATAGGCTAAATTTATCATATTCAAACAACATGAGTTTTAATAGACTATTATGGGTCGAGGACATGAGGGTGTGCCATATTATTTATCATGGTTTATTCAATGAGCATAGCATTTTCATCTTAAAAATGATATGGAGCATTGAGAAGAGAAGAAATGGGATTGGTTTTGGGATCTATGATAGAAATGAAGTTATTAAAATCAGGATATTTTCATTTGAAATTCCCAAGTTTTTAATGTTGTAGTGGAAGTTGAAGGTCTAATAATTTAAGTATGGATTCATCACTAGGTAGTGTGGGTATAATTCCATAGTATTCCAGGTCTACTTTAGATAAATGATTTTATTACCATGGTGATCATATTCATAATGTATCTAATATACATCTATTGCCTTAGAATCAAGGGTAATTTTGGGTGTAGGTGGAATTATGGATGAAGGTTGATTGGATTTAATTGTATTAATAATAGGCATATCTTTAGAATCCTTGATAGGGAGGGTATTTAGTAGAGTAATTGGTGAGATAAAAGGCCTATCAGGTTTTAGAAGTTCCAAATTTGTGAGAGGTAAGTTTGTTCAATAACCCAAAGGGTATTGAGAAGTGGAGAATTAACTGGAGGTACATGACCTTACGGTTGTAACTCATTATTCAAGGAAATGGGATGAACATCACAATTAAAAGCATGTATTTTAGCTAAATTTTATTAATAGTGTTAAACATCCAAGTCTCATGATTGAACTTGGGCCATGATATAGTTATCATCATAGGTGTGAAAGATAGTAAATGCTTGTGTCTTTAGAGGAGCATCAAAAGGAGATACATTGAGATCACTAAATTTTTGAGGTGACATGGTTAAAGTGTCTTTAAATAACTTAGCCACTCCATATTCATTATAGGTAAAATCATCTTCTATGTAATATGCTTCATGTGCATATCCCTCATTGATCTCATTAATGAGAGGGATGGTATGATCATGAAGTAACAAGGAATGAGGGATCCACTCAAAAATGTAAAGAGGTAGCTTGGTAGTATTATAAGTGTTTTGTAAGACATTTAGATTATCATTGTCAGAATAAAAAAGAGTGACCTATAAATCTTGATTCATATTTAATAATTTAAGTAAAGGTTCATTATTAATTCATGGAATAGTTATAATTTTATATTTAGATTTGTAGACACCTAATTATAGCCACAACTAGCTTCCAACTAGACTTCAAACTAATTCCTACCAAACATTGAAAATTAATCTTAAAAATCACTAAAAATCCTAATTTAATTTGTACATCATTAAAAAAATATTAGAATTATGTTGAGTTATCTCTATTTTGGATACTATCTTATATGTAATAATAACCTCTCATGGATTCATCCATAATCACCTTGTGACTTAACAACTAGCAGTTTGTCTTATGGACCCATTAAGTGAGGCACTTCATAAAATCTTAAAATAACTAAAATGATAATGAAAATGAATTAAAAAATTAAACAATATTAAATTATTAGCTAAATCATCCATTTTCAATTAATAAATATCTAAAAATGAAATTTTTAAAATTCAAAATATCAAGACTTTTCATCATTGCCTTTATGAGATGTCAATATCTTCCAAAATATCTCAAAATATCTAATTTGAGAGACATGCTTATTAATTTAAAATCATAATTACATGAAATTTTTTAACTCGACTAGATTTATCCTCAACACACCTAGGGTTAGTTTAAACCTATTCCATGTTTAAATTCAACCTTAACTTACCTTGGGTGAGAGTTAACTTTTGAGGCTATAAACACAAGGCCATACTTATTGATATTTAAGATATTTTGGTGTAAAGTTATTATGCCTGAATATCTTTAATGTTATCTTAGTTTAATGTTATAATGATCAAATAGATGTGAAAAAACCTTTCAAATAATGTTACCATGCCAAATTCATAAGACAAGTAGCCAAGTTAAGGTGTCAAAGAGAGAAGAAGTAAAGAAAGCTTCAGTTTGAAAGATGTATTGATGAAAATACTAAGTAAGCCACTTCAAAAAGCCATTTTAAACTCCAAATAAGGTTAAAAATTTGATTTCTTTTGTGTTCTAGTTGTGCTTTTATTTATACTTTTTTTACCTATGTTCTCCCTAGTGTCTATGCCAGAGGTGTTAGGCTTATTAGTGTGTTATTTTGATTTGTTTTATTAGACTAACATAAGACTAACCTCCCCTATATGTATTACTTGTTCACATCATGGAAATCCCTATGTGACCCAAACCCCATAAAGTTATTCTTAAGGATTTTTAGGACATCCTACTAACAATTTTCATGTCAAAATCCAAACTTTATGATCAAAGAAAGTGAAAATTGAAGGTTCATGGATGTTTTTCAAGAAATAAAGAAGTTTATTTATGAAGTCACATTTTTTATCTCTAGAATCACAATATTACACAATATTCTTACCTTTATAATCATAATTTTGTCATAAATTCTATGGTATTTCACTAATTATCATGTTTTTGTGCTTAACTACCATGGTTTTATTGACTATTTGTGTTTATAGGGAAAACCTATAATATTTATAATATCATGACTTTGAATTCATGATATTGATAATATCATGACTTTGTAAGTCACAATATTAACAAAAATTTCATGATATTTTTATAAGTTTCATGGTATTGTGTTAAACTACCATGGTATGCTCATTAACCATTTTATGTTACAAGGTAGATTTGTGTTTTTATCTTAAGAGTAGTGATATTATCTTAATTTATATATTATTTTGATAAGTATAGTGATTTTGAATTAATAATTTATTTTATAGGTAGTATCAATATTGTGCTAATAGCATGGTTTTGTAGTAAAAGTGGTGATATTGCTCTATGTTTTTGTGGTTTTACACTCTATGTAAAATTTTGGATACCTGAGAGCTAGAATTTAAAATCGATTTGTTCACTCATGTTTTGCTTCTAAGAACAAGGAACCTATAATGTCCATTATAGTTACCAAAGGCCAAGAGAAAACACTTTCAAACACTCTAAGCTATAAAATTCACATTTAAAACTAGTGTTTTAAAAATCTTTGAGTTTAAGTTGTTTTTCATATTGTTTAAATATTCAAAACAATGCCATAGGGATCACAATTCATCACATATTTTGTTTTGGTGTTACAAAAATGAACTATCACTTTAATTAAATACTCATAAGAGTTTCATTTTTATGCTTGTTTGTTGCTTGTGTGTTGGTTTAGCAAGATGAGTGTCATGTGTATACTCTCCCCCAATCTCTTTTAGGTAACTTGGGTGATAAAAAATGCTCACTCTTTGAATTTTTCATTTAAGTCTAAAATCACGGAAAAAATGTCTCTAAGGCCCTCCAAAAAATCTATGTGATTTGGGTGACCCCAAAATGAACCTAAAACCCTTCCATTTTTTCTTATTTTATGTATTTTGGCTTGTGAGTAGGAGTTCATCGCCTCCCCAAGTGTTTTCTATGGAAGTGTTAACTCAGTCATTTATCTCTCGACATCACTTAAACATTACTCCATAGTGGGGTATATAAATTGAGGGTGACCTACTGGGACACTTTTTTTGAGTAGTTAAAATAAACTTTAGTAGTGGTAATTGACCTTGGAATGTAGGGGAAACTTAAAAATATCCCTACACTAAGAAATTGATGGATGTCATGGTTGTGAAAAGGACAAGACCTTCTCATAAAAATTTAGTTGACATAGATCCAAATGATGTTATTATTCCCAAGTGTTTTCCACACATATGGGACTATTTATAAATAAACAAAAATTGATAGTTTAGACAACCTCACTTGTCACAGACATGCTATTGATGCAAGGTGAGTATATTTAAGTTCCATGTCATCGTATGAACTCTTGAGATAAGAGGGGGATTATAAACCATAATTTTCATGCACTTTTAATTTTCTAACTAACATCTTAAAATCCTCTCAAGATCAAGTATATAGATAGAATTCAATAGTATGATGTAACCTTGTTAGTTTTAGGATTTAGGACTTTACACTTAAGTGTTTTTATCATTTTTCATCTTTATTTTCATGGTGCTATGTCGAGACTATTTATTTTTCACACCACATCTAAAATGAGTCTTGTTTACACATCACTCAATTGATTAAAGAGGCATTATACCATCTATTTAACACCACACCTTTGTCTTTTTCATTTATCAAACTTTGTGTGTGTGTGTGTGTGCGTGCGTGTGTGCGTCTGTGTGTGTGTGTGTGTGTGTGTGTGTGTGTGTGTGTGTGTGTGTGTGTGTGTGTGTGTGTGTGTGTGTGTGTGTGTGTGTGTGTGTGTGTGTGTGTGTGTGTGTGTGTGTGACTTGACAGGGGAATCATTATGCTTCTCATTTCATTATAAACCTTGTGACTTAGAGTAATGAAAAAAACAATTTTTCATACCTTTAGATCAAGATTTCATCATTACATTTCTCAAATTATTTCAAAGTCTTGTTTCCTTGTGTCCAAAATTATAATTTCAAAACCACGTCTGCCTTTTGGATCTATGCCTAATACCATCATGCCATTTATTATTGTCTAGCTTGTTGTCTATTTTGAGAAGCCTAATCTTCTAAATCAAGTTTAAAATTAGCCTTGAAAAGTTTAGGTCCAAAAATTGACTAGTTCTTACCTATTCCTTGCATAATTAGGGGTCTAGACATTGATATTTCACTTTTGGGTTGTGTAACTTAGGTTAATTCCTTTCTTGATTTAATGACTATTTTTGTGCCTATATTTGGAGTAGTCTATCTTCCATATGCCTAAGTTTCATGTATTTTTCCAAATGATCATGTGTGTGTTTAAATATGAATGCCTAATTTGTATCAAAGTGTTTCAAATTTTTTAGACTAAATCTCTTTCCTTTTAGACCTCATTTTGTTTAAACTATAGCTTTTATGTCTTGTTACCAAAAGACCTAACAATTCCTATTTTGAGCCTAGCTTTTGTGACTTGTTTCCAAAAGACCTAGAAACCTTTGTTTTTTTAGACCTAGATTAGACTTATTTGAAACACTTTTTACCTAAGTTTAACATTAAGTTTTTATTTCATCCACTTGACCATTTATATAAGACATTTTAAGTTAGACATTTGACATTAGACTATTTTTGACCAAGTTTTATCACTGATCTTTTTGGAGATATAGCTTCATTTCTTAGACCAAGTTTGGACTATTCTTCATTAGACCTTGTTTTTAATTTTTTTTATAACTCTAAGCCTATATTTTTTAAACATTTATTATTAATTTGGATGTCTCATTACACTCATAGTGGTGCCATGTACTAGGTTATGATAACGTGATCACATAAGATGACTTTATTCAATACCCCTATGTTGATGATATGGTTTGTGAGACATATACTTATCCTCCTTATAGGAATAAAAAAGGGGTAAAAATTCAAGATCTATTAGCCAATTATTTGGGTAACACACCTCCATACTCGAATCATGACCAAGACTAAACTATGTAGTACCTTGTTAGTATACCATCAATTATAGACCAAGTTTAAAAACAACTATATTATAGTACTATGTTATTGACATATGATCCTTATTTATTTGATCATCACTTTTTTGAAAATAAGGATGAAGTTTTAGTCAAATTATGAAGTTAGGGGATGAATTTCCAGTAGACTTCCCACATGAAAATTTACCTAGTCTAGTTAGAGTGCGTTTAAGCATGACTTATAACTAGGTCATTAAATGGGCCTCTACTAGCAACCCTCATGTGCTCATGACAATGCCATATCAATAACCAAATATGATTTCCAAAGGAAATTTCCTCATGGAGGACCACTTTATAAAAATTCAAATAGCATATCAAATTTATTTAAATCTCAAATTCTCCACTTTAATGCTATGGCCATGTCAAATTCTCCACTCATAGAGTTATATCCTTCAGAAAAGAGTATTAATTGTGTTTACTAGTCAATATAATCTAGTTATAGACCCATTTCATAAATCACTTTAGTTGGATACATGTACAACATCCTAGTTATTGAAAAAGTGTCTACTACTTCTATGTATAATAATGTGCCAAACATGGTAGATAACATGCAAGTGTCATCCAATCCAAGATGAAGTGGTTTAATTACACCAAATAATATTTAACAATAATAATTTCCTTTAGTTAACACCACAAGTGGTCCATAATAATATGGGAAATAACTCCTATGTCCTAACCATAGTAAGTTACCTCTAATCCTCAACTAGCTACTTTGTCAAGCATGCATCCACAAGGTTTAATTAATCAAGATCTGACTAGTTCTTTTCCTCAAAAAAACATGACTAATGTTACTCCACCTCAACAAGTTACAATTAACATTCCAAAACAATGAGAATAATCTAATATACCTTTGCAGTAGAGGCAAAACATTTTTCTACCTCAAAAAGGGAAACAAATGTTCCACCTCACCAAGTAGTGACAACTATACCTCTACAGTCACAAAGTAACATACCTTTACAATATCAAATGTTATCTAATCAATAATTTATGTCCATTGGTCAAAGACAAATGTCGAACATCAAAAAAATGTCTAACTCAAAATAGTTGTTTTCAAATGAAGAGGTACCATTGTCCAACAAGTACTAGTCAGGAAACAATTACCTTTTGTTCAAAACATGTAATAAATCTAAAGATAGGGTCTTGATCCACAACAATTTCCCCTTATTCATCTAGTTTTGACTATTTGAAATCAAGCCCCTACTCAACCTCAATAGGCATTGTACTTTACCCCAAGCCATATTCTATCATCATAGCCATAATTCCCTTAAAATAAGGCCTATATACTAAATCCAAAATATAATATCACACCACAACACATGTAATATCAAAAACTACATATTAATATGTGAATGCATATTCCTAGTTGGTTCACTCATCAAATAAACATTCCATAATAAACCATGCCTCCATTATACCCTACTTAAGGTAATCCACCTTAAACTATCCAACCTCTACCTCAAGCCAATATTCCATCTAGTTTTTTGGCATAAGAACTATTGCAAATGAAGGATGAAATTTTTTTCATTCAAGTAAGTAGACCAAGAATTTTAAGTAGAAAACATGTGTTCATACCCATTCAACATGGAATATCTATAGATACCATTTCCTCTAGGGTATGAAACACCCAATTTTGATAAATACAAGGATAAAGGATACCTTAAGGTTCATTTGAAATAATTATTTATTTATTACCATACATTATATTAAAATGATATTTATCTACTCCTTTTATTTCTTCAAATTCTAGTAGGATAAGATTTGGGTTTGTTCCTAGAATTACCAAAGAATACTATTTATGATTTTGAAGATCTCTCAGACAAATTTGTGCATCATTTCTCCTAAAATATCAAACATGAGATTTCATTGGTAGACTTGACTCAATCCAAGAACAAGGTTAGTGAAATATTTGAAATATATCTATAGTTATGGAGAGTGTTTTTTATCTACTTCACCCATAACCTACTAGACAAATAATTGGTTGTTATGTTTACTAAAAATTTTCACAGTGAGATATCCTATCATCTAGAACTTTAGTGTGCACATACCTTTAAAGAGATCATCTACAAAGGTTTGCTAATTAAAAAGGTTGTTATTAATAAATTTGTTATCAAACCCACCTCATCAAACCAAAACTAGAACAAAAACCAAGAAACAAGCCAAAATCAAAACCAAAAACCAAGTACAAGCACCAGCACTAGCCTAGGCCAATAATTATGAAAAATCAAAGCAATGCAACTTCAACAAGATTGTTTTTATAAATAAATTAACCAAATTGTATCATGTTAAAATAGTGAAAACACCATCTACACATCTAATGCCACAAATGTAACTTATTACTCATCAGTAACCTATTTTATAAGCACAACCTTAATAGTAACCTATACCTACTCCATAAACACAAAAACCACTACCTTTTAAAACCCATCCTCAAAGGATAAATGCCCCTACTCATTGAGTCTTTAGTGACCTTGGATAAACTTTTAAAGTTGTACTTCACAAGATGGCTATATCTAGGATGATTAGTTGGCCAATTTTGAAGCATTATCCTAAGTGTATTATCCATATTGGTATAAAGAGAATTAGTTACTTGAATAACATCATGTTCATAGACATAATCTACATCATTTTGTGCAAATAAAAAACCTCATTGAAAATATTTTACAAAATGGGGAGATTAAAATGGATAACAGAGCATCTATGTCCAATCAAAACTTGGTTATATATCAAAACCCTTTTCCATAACATAACAATATAAATCAACAATAACAATAATGAAAGCTAGAATAACAGTATAAAAAACCATGAGAACAATAGAAATATTAGTAGAAACATGAAAATTAACTAAATGGGAGGAACCAAGGCCAAAATGATTCCACGAACCAATAGACTTACCATGTAGTTGCACATGACTACACCAAAGTTATAGGTCATATTATAAGAGGTCACATTTCAACCATCACCATTAATTTAAGACCAAGTTCTAACAAAAAAAGACTATTTTGACATAATTCCAATCAACCCATCTATGCTAGTACTCATTCCTTGACCTAGGACTACAAACAAGTGCAACTAAAACCAAGGATTACTAATTTTGGACCTTGTACTAATAAATATCCATTGCCCTATGACCATAAATAAGTGCACCACAATTGAGACTTATCCTATATGTCCCCCATCTATCCCTCATTTTATAATAACAATGTTCTTGTATCTAATCCTAATTATGAAATCATAACTTGGGAGTCAAATATTACCATTCCTAACCCACAACTACCTATCACCAAACCCATCCAACCCACTATATTAACTACGAATAAGCCATATACCACTATTAAGGAAAATCCATATGATATTATGGAACAACTTCAAAATACACCCAAATAAATATTCATTTTGGATTTTTTATGTACATCTACCATCCAAAAGAACATCCTAATAAAACTCCTAGGCCAATCCCAAGTTCCAAATGCCATAATCCCAAAAAAATTTCAAGATTTAGTTCGACATATATCCCTAAGCCAATAGTTGACCTTTGACCAAAGTGTTATGTCATCCCTTGGCCCTCTCCATAATAATTTGTTGTCTATTAGAGTTATCATCTTGTGGCACAAATGAAATGTGTTATCATAGATAATGGGTTGGGCTTGAATATTATGTCTCTAAATGTCATCAAACATCTCATATATACAATAGATTATTGATGGTTAGAGACAATCACTATCAAGGCCTATGACAATGAAGAGTGAGAATCAAAAATCACCATAAGCTTCCAATTATCATTGGGCCTTTGACCCATGATACACTTTGACATGTGTTAAACCTATATTTATCATATAATTTGCTCTTGGGTAGACCTTAGATACATGGAATTCATGTAATCCCTTCAATATTGCACTAGCATCTTAAGGTCTCTCATTCAGGCATAAAAATCACCATCAATAGAGATTTTTAACCCTATGAACATTAAAAACATTTTAAGGTGGAGTACAAAAGTTATAACTACCTCTTTGGTCTAGATCTAATTCCTAAAGGGATAAAAGTAAAGAATTACTTGTCAAAATGCTATAGGCAAATTGTATAGACCCAGAAATCCTTGATTCATCTTCCCATCTACCACCACTTGAAATGTCTAATCATTTTACTATATTAGCCATTAGACTAGAAGAGTATTTGACTCATGTCACATTTCATATTGTCAACCTTACACATAACCCCGAGTCCTATGGAAGAACTAAATCTAAGACACCTTGCATGAAATGGCAACAAAAGGTAAAAGGAAAACTTCATAGTGCCGCTCCTTTCATTTTCACACCAACGAATAGCCAAGAATAGGACCCACTTGAAAATGATTAATCCTAGTTATATAATGACAAATTAGATTATTGATACAAAAATGATAAATATCCCATTCCTAATAGGATCATGGAGAGCCAAGCCTATGAAGGAGGAGGTCTAGGGCCAAATAATTAGGGTACTCTTACTCTATTTATATAACTCGATATAAAATAACCTATGATATTATATTTAAACTATTTGGGGGTGACCCCATGTATCTTATTCATGTTCTAACACCGACATCTAGTGATGACTATGCTAATAGTGAAGCAGAGTTCAATCACAACATTTACGAAGATTTTTCAAATACTAATTTGTTTGACACATATGCCATTTATACCATTACCCCAATTATTTGACTTAATCTGACTCATTTATATCACCCTTAAATTATATCCTATGACTAATAAGAATTCATAGTGCTTGTAGATGATTTTGAGATGATCAGGCCTTTTGTTATTTTCTAAGCGTAAGAGAAAATGTTATATTGGGAAACCAAAAACAAGGGTTCTCTATCAAGATGGACCTTAAAACTTATTTTAGATTATGAGTGAATACCCTTAGTCATAAAAAAAATAATAAAACATTGAGGTCCCTAAGTTAAAACCTCTTTGAGGTGCTTTTGTAATAGGGTAAAAGTAAAGAGAAAGGCTAGTCTTCTGGTGAAACCATGTTTCAAGCACCATTAGATAGGGGTGTTCACCTTTCCTCGTGTTAGGTGAATATTTTTTCAATCATCTAATTGATGAGAAAAATAGGTCTCTTCAACCACAGCAAGGGAGATTGGTCAGCCAAATGTGCAAGTTTACCACATCAGAGGTGGACAAATCTCTCCTCTCATCAAGGGGAGCTTCCCTATAAATATGAGGGGATATATACTATATATATAAGCATAAAATAACACTCAGGGGTAAGACAACACCATCCATCTCTCTTTTTTTAGAGATGATGTTCATAGACAAAGGAGAAGTCCTGGTGATAAGACTAAAGGTACTTCTCTTCTTTTAGAAGTGATCTTACAGGAAACAACATGAATTCTTTCAGGTAGTGATAAGTAACTAGTAACAAAGGGTGCAGCAACCAATAAAATGAAGTGCAATGCAAAGTCTCCACCTCAAATTCCCAAAGAGTGAAATACAAAGGATAATGGGGACACAAAGTCATCCCAAGATCCTTTACATAAAAAGAAACTAAAAACACACACTAAAGATAACTGTGACAACACACAGTCTTTCCACAATTGGCTTCAGGACACCTTCCTGATTACTTACACTAGTTCTGCTTATTTCATTAACTGGACAAGAAGCCATTCAGAAGATAGACATAATAACAATCTCCTAAATGACACAAGCTATAACAACACAAATTCTACAAGTAACTTGCTTTCTCATTCAAACAAAGAAATATGATCAACAATTTAAGCTCAAAGTCTCAGTAATCTCCTCTCAATTTTGGTAGAGTTTTGTTTCTATAATGGAAAAGTCTCTTTTTGCATAAAACAAGAGTTTATAATATATAGCACTAAGAAAGTCTTGGCGCTTTGTTCCATGAAATGGTCCATGCTGCGATCAATACCATGAATGTATTTTCAGTCCTGTCAAAGGGCCATGCTTAGAACAATGCATTCACCTTAACTATGGTGTGCCAATTAATCTAATATGTCTCCTCTAAATTATAGGCCACCTGGTCCTTTCCTTCTTATCTGCACGGATATCTATTTTTTCCTTTACTTCCTCAAAGAAAATAGGCTACATCCTTGATTTCATGTGCTTAGATGACTATTTGGTGAACCGTTTCACCTACTCAAAATAACTCCCTTATAGATATTTTTGATATTTTTGTATTATTATTTATTCCCTGTAGAAATATGATCTCTCAAGCTCTCCTTTCAGCTGGTCGCTTGGTTTAATTTTTAAGTTTCGTGCTATATTTGAAAACTAACAAATATTCCATTACCTTAAATTTGACATCCGCAAGGCCATCAATGGTTGCTATTTGTTTGAACCATATTGAACCATGAACATTTGAACCTTTGAAAGTTCATTGGTTTAATGGTTCAATGTTTTAGGTGATCTTTTTTGGTTCCTTTGTTCCATCGCTCCCTTGATTCATTCGCTTCTTTGCCCTTTGGTTGAACCATCCTTTGAATTGGTCTCTGGAATCATCCGTTTTTTGTTTCCTTCCTTTTTATGGAGATTCATTTGAAACATTGAACTTGGGAACCATTGAAATTTCAACTCTTTTGGTTCAAGGTTCAATCAGTTCATTGGTTCATTCTTTTTTCTTTTGCCTCCTTTATTTTTATAAGTCTTATTTGAAGCCTTGAAATTCCTTCGGCTCTATGTCCTTGGAATGCCTTGAAGGGAAGGTGTCCCTTTGGGATTTGAGGAAGGTCCTTTTTATGGGTGTCAAGAGCCCCACATAAGGGTACCTACCCTTCGGGGTCATTTTCACGGCTTTCGGGCTTCAATTCCTTTAAATTGATTCCTTCAGACATTTTGTCTAAAGGAAAACTTTCTTTTGCTCAGCTACTTTCCATCAGGCTCTTCCCTTCAGGTGAATTCCTTTAGACAAAAGTCTAAATTAATTCCTTCAAACTTTTTGTCTGAAAGAATTTGCCTTGTCTTTATGAAATTATTCCATGAAAAATCTTTCTGAAGGAATTCTTCCTTTTCTACCTTGTTCACTTTTCTGAAGAAAATCTCACCAAAGGAATTCTTTTAGTTCCTTTACATGGCAATTTCCTCAGATAAAAATCCAAATAAATCTTCCCTTTTGGCCTTCTTTTTGATCTTTAAACCAATGTTCCCTGCCCTTTGCAAGGGCACTTGCCTTTAGTTCACTACCCTCCACAAGGGCACTTGTTCCTTCGGCTTTGGGGCAGTCCTTTGAACCAACCATTTGAATTGACCGATTAAACTAAATTTAGCTCAATGGTTCAATGGTTCAATCTCTTTATTATAATCCTTTGTTTTGGCTAATTCTTTTGACTACTTGAACCAACCATGCATTGAACCTTTGAACCGTTGAACCCATTGAACTTTTTGTTGAAGCGCTTAACTCATTAAGCTTGCCGATGTCATTAAACCTTTTGAACCCATTGAACCTTTGAACCATTTTGGTTCAAGGTTTAATGGTTTAATGGTTCAATCCTTTGTTTTAATCTTGACGATGAACAACTTTGGTTGAACTAAGGCATTAAACCAATCCTGAAATTGCCTAAGTGTTGGAAACTTGCCCCTTTGAGAGAGCTCACCTGTTGAAGCCATTAAACCTATTGAACCTGCTAATCCCTTAACTGAAAAAGCTTGAATAATAAATAATTTGAATGCTTAGAATAATTTTTTGAGAGGGGAAGAGATAATTTTGGCCTGTAGGACCAAAATAGTTCATATGTTGTCCCAAAAATGAGTGACATTTTTGGGGACAACAGATGGCTCTAGTTGGGGAACTTTCTTCAGTTAAAAAATTGGATTAGCTGAGGGGAGTAGAAACTAGAATATCTAGTACCTTTAAGTATTCCATTGGGCTACGGAGTCATTCTACCCAAAAAATAAAGGTGCCAAAAATGAAAATTAAAATCACAAAACAAAACTAAAGACTTTACAAATATACATATGTACAGGTGAACTTATCTAATACTTCAAGAATTGAAGTGCTTCAGATGTTGCCCATTGTGAGGTAGAGAAAAGAGTGTGCCATCTTGATACTTCAACAAGAAGCTATTTTCATCATTGAGCTAATGGATAGTAAATAGGCCTCTCCAAAGGGAATCAAATTTCCCATGCATTCCCTTTGGTTCTCTTCTCTTGTCCCACAACAGGACTTGATCTCCAATCTGGAAATCATGGTTTTTTTCTTTCTAGTCGAAGAGCTTGTTCACCAAAATTTGATGCAAAATAATTCGGTCCACCACCATAGTTCCCTTCTCATCTAGCTCAGTTAGTTAAATGATCCTCTTATCAATGGATCTTTCATATGTCTGATCTTTAATTGCCTTAGCCAATTTCAATGCTGGCAATTCTAGGGTGATTGGTATTTCAACATTGAGTCCATAAAGAAGTTGGAAAGGTGACATACAAATTTCCCTCTTGTGTGTAATCCTATCTACCCATAAAGCATCAACTAATGCTTTGTGTCATGTTCATTGGTTGTCATCCACCAACTTCCTGATGATGGTCACCAGGTTTTTGTTGCTTGATTTAGCTTGGCCATTCCCTTATGAAAAGTAATCAAAAGAGTGGGAGAGGTTAATCCCATAGTAAAAATAGAACTGAGTAAATCCTGGGAAGAGAAACAAGTTGCGTTGACTATGACAATCTTGGTTGGCACCCCAAACCTAGAAATGATGTTATCTTTGAGGAAATTGTACACTACTTTTGAAGTAACATTCTTGGTTGGAATAGCTTCCACCCACTTGGTGAAGTAATCTGTGGCTGTGAAGACATAATCATGTCCAACACTTGAAGATGGGTTTACAACACTGATGAAATTGATTCCCCATTGCTGAAATGGCTCTTCAATCACTACTAGCTTAAGAGGTGGAGAAACTAATTTGGGTCTTCCTACGAACTGTTGGCATAGTTCAAATTTTTGTACCCATTTGTATGCATCTTGAAATAGAGTAGGCCAATAATACCTGGCTCACAAAATCTTATGGGCAGTTACAGGAGAAAAAAATGTCCTCCATAGCCCAGATCATGGAAGGACTTCAAAAGTTGGTTTTGATACTCTTTATCCATGCAACAATGGAACACTCCATCAAGGCTCCTATTATATAGGCCATTGGCCCACAAGACAAAATTGGCAGCTTTTAACTTGACAGTCCTCCTTTCTTTATGAGACAGGTGAGTAGGACACTCACCATAAGTAAGGAAATGATCAATATTTGAATACCACTCATTTGTGGTAGAGATAAAGAGGACTATTGGTGTGTCTTCAATTCCTTCTTCTTCATGCTTTGTTTCTTCTGGTCTATTATCAGTAATCAATTGGCAAGGCCCCTTCCCCACACTAGCTTCATTGGTTTCATGACTAGATCAAACTCTTGGATTTTAGCAATCCAATTCTCTCTTTTGGTTCCAAAATCCTATTGAGTTAATATGGATTTAACTGTGGTGTCAGGAACTAGGGTAGTAGTGTGTGAATTCAAGATGTAGAAGCAAAAATGCTTTACTACCTTTACCACTATATAAACATGCTTCTCCATGTTTGAGTACTTCAGCTTATGAGCTTTGAGAGGATAGCTTATGAAAGAAATGGGAGATTCCACACCTTCTTTGTTCTATTGAACTAGAATTGTTAAAAGTGTGTGTTCAGAAGCATAACTATACACTATGAAATCCTTGGTATAATCTAGGTAAACCAGACTTGGGGCATGGGAAATAATAGTCTTGATATCTTGAAACACCAATTTTCCTTATTTCCCTTCATCATGTTTATAATATGGCAATTCTTCTCAGCAAACTCAGGAATGAACCTTCATAAAAAATTCACCTTTCCAAAGAAAGAGTGAACTTTAGTCTTACTTGTAGGTAGGGTAAGCTCCTGAATAGACTTGACTCTATATGAGTCAATCTTTATGCCTTCTCAAGATACAATGTGTCTAAAAAGTTTTCCTTTTGTTACCCCAAAAATAGACTTCTTAGGATTTAGTGAAATACCATTCTAGCGGCATCATTCTAGCACTTGTTGCAAATGGTGCACATGATCAGGATGATGCTTAGAAAAGACTATTAAATCATATAGGTATACTACAATGAACTTATCCATTTCATCTTAGAAAGTAAGGTCCATTTCTCTCTAAAAAGTGGTGCCAACATTTATTAGGCCAAATTGAATTCTTTAGTACACAAAGGTTCCCCAAGGTGTGGTGAAGGCAGTCTTATGCTAGTCTACTTCACCAACTTCAACTTGATTGTACCCTGAGAAGCCATCTAGCATTAATAACATCTCTGAACCAGTCATTATCTAAAGCAATTGGTCCATGATAGGTAGAGGATAGTTATCCTTTAAGGATGACTAATTCAAGTTTCTAAAATCCACACAGAGGTGAATTTCACCATTCTTCTTCCTCATAGAGACTATGTTTGCAGTCCATGTGGAATGATGGATTGGGAAAATTATCTTAGCATTCATCATTTTTTGTATTTCAGATAGAATAGTACCTAATATATTTGGATTGTACTAACTAGATTTTTTCTTGTAAGGCAATGAATCACATTTGAGAGGAATGTCATGGCAGATTTCTTTAGGCCTGAGTGACTTCAGATCATCATAGGAGTATGCTAGGACATCCATGTACTGGTAGAGTAGAGTAGCAAATTTGAACTTCTCTTCCTAAGTGCAACACTTCCCAATATTCACCATCTTGGGATTTTCTTTGGTACCTAGATTTAATTGATCAAACTCCTGGGAGGAGTTTGAATTCATTTGCTATTATTTGATGAACCTATCATGTTTGTCAAATAGATTCTCAAGGGAAACTAGGCCTTTTGGGATTTTATTTCTTTTAAGTTGCAGGAATTCTTCATCTACATCTGCACTTGATTCAGGGGCTGGTTTAAGCTTCTAAGGTTCACTACCTTTAAAATGAAGTTGTTCAAAGCTATCTTTTTTCTCCAAGAAGGCAATGATTCGATTGTCATTATTAAACACCTACCAATGGTTGGCATTATCAAGTACACTTGGTTGAAAGACCAGCTCAATGGTGCACTTGTCTCCTTTAAATTCTAGGTGAGGAACTAAGAGAGTTACTGAAACATTCAGTGCATTAGCATGGTGATTGAATTCCCTGGGTATGGCAGAGATGCTAAAAGTATCAAAGCTTTAAATTTTATCCTTGACTAGATTGTGGTAGTGGCACAATCTCTCATTTTTGGTTTGATATAGATTCCTCACCTGATAAACCACCAATTTAACATATCTTTTACCATAAAGGAGTTTGATGCCTTTGTCTTGAGCAACCTTCAATCTAAGCAATAAAGATTCATACTCAGTTGTGTTGTTGGTGTTCTTGAACTATAACTTGTATGAAGAAGGAAAGATATCTCCTTGAGGAGATATCACCACAATCTCAGCTCCTGAACTGGTAGAGGAGCAACTGCCATCAAATTCTAGAATTCATACCTCATTAGACACTAATTTTACCTTAGATTCTTCTTCATTTGGAGGGGGAGATTCTTCTACACTTGCATTGCACTCTACCAATCCTTCTATTGTTCCATTTGAACCAATTTTTAGGGTATCACATTTAGAAGCTTCATCAAATGCCTCATGAACTTCCTCTATGGACAATAAGTAATTACCCATGCCTGAAGACTCAAACAAAATCTAAGCTTTAGGTGCTAATGTTTGAGTAACCACGTATTTTGCATCCTTCTCAAGGATCAATCTCTACATAAAACCTTTGACTGGGATCCTCACCTCGAATAGGTCCATGCTTAATTCACCACTAACATCTTTGCAAAAATTTCACCCAAGAAGGATGTTATATGATGTTGGGACGTCAATTACCAGGGTAATCATCTTGATTCTCTTGTCTAGGAATGCCGCAAATGCAAATTAGGCCTCCTTGATTTGTCCCAATAGTGGCACTTATTTTTTCTCCATGGAGAAAAATCTCCCAAATGTCTTGGTTAGTGTGAAATGAAGGGATTCTACCACTTTGGCAAGCATGACATTGTCAGATGCACCAGAATCTATGATGTAATTATTTAATTGGTGTCCATTTATCAGCAAGGAGATGTAAAATGGTTTAGTATTCCCAAGAGCAGCAAGAGGAGTAATGACAAGGTTATTCCTAGTGGATGTGTTCTTGGTAGGATCATGAGTTACCTTAATAATTACTTGTCCTATAGGAACAACTTGGTTCTTTACACATTGAACCAACTTATCCAACTGATCAGGGTTGGATTGCATGAATTTAAATTCAGACATTTGAATTTTGGTTTTCTTTATATGGTCAATTATGTCAAATGTTTGAAATGAATTAGGAAAAGAGGATGGGAGTTCATCCTTTTAGTTTTTGGGAGGAGGAGGACTTCTCTGTTAATTTGAAGTATAAGGTGTAGAGATGTTTGATGTACTTACTTTTCTTGCAATCACTGGGTCTTTTGGCTGAAAGGGCATAATGGTTCTCCACTTAGCAATTGAAATTATAGGCTAATTTCAATCCTCTATTCTTTCCTTATCATCTTGTTGGGCTGACTGGTTCTTAGACTAGGTGAATATAACATAAGTTCCCTCAACTGCTCCACCTTCACTTCTGGGTTCATCCTAGTAATTCAAGAAACCAATGTTAGAGTCACCAGCTAATTCTTCTTATTCTGTGAAGATATTAGCATCATCTTCTAGGTTCAACTCAAGCTAGAAGGAGAAATTAGATTCTGCTTCAATATATCTGACTGCTAAATTATTTGGAGGTGCTTCAATGGCCAATTTACCCTAAGGGGGAGGAAGATGATTTGGCTACCCTTGGTTCTTGGTAGCATGGCCTTAGTATGACTGATTGGGGAATGTCCTCCTTGGTACATCTCTATATGAAGGAGTAGATGACATCCCTTGCACTATTTTCTTTTTAAGAGCTAACAACTCATTTGCTAGCTTCTGCACCATTGGATCAGTGGTGACTATAGGTGAGTATTCAGAAGATGAAGAGGTTTTACCTTTGTTAGGATCTCTCCTTATCTTTCCTACCAAGATAAGGTCATCTTCTACCTCAGTATCCAAATATTAAGTAGTACCAAGGTCTACCTGGCCAACCTATCTTAGTAGAAAACTCACTTCAGGAAGCTATGAGTTGATGAAGAAGCATTTAAGGTTTTCAGGTATTGGCTGAGCAATGGAAGGAATCTGGTTCCTCAGCTTATCAAACTTGGCAATGAAATCCCTCATAGGTTCATGGGGTTGCTTCTTCATCTATGTGATCTGGGAAAGCAAGGCATGCACATCTTCTATAGGCTTGAACCTTGCTTTGAATTTGGCTTTGAGAGTGTCCTAGTCGGTCATAGTTTGAGCTTATAGATGATAGAACTAGTCTACAATAGCAACTTGTAGTGTTTCCCCAAATAGTCTGACTACTACATCCTCATACTCCATGCTTATCACACCACATGATATGATGAAGGTAGCAATATTTTCATCAGGATGAACTTTCCCATCACCAAAGAAATTGGGGAAATTCTTCCTTGAACTATGTGGAAGCTCATGTAGAGGTGGGGTAAGATTGAGTGGGCCAAAAGAGTTACCCTAGGAGCCTTGAACTTCCATGATTGGATAATGGAAAGGGGGGATAACAAATTTGGGTGGAGTATGTATAGGAAAATCTCTACTAAAAATAGAAAAAGAAGCTCTACCTTGTGTTGGTGACCTAGTACGGGTAGGAGGAACACTCCTGGATCATTTAACTTGAAGTTGGGGAGGGAATAAATCAAAATTGCCTTGCTACTCCAACTCAAAAATATGTTTAACAACACCTTAGGCTCTCTAGTTTTTGGTATAGCATGGATTTGCTAGATTGTAAAGTAAAAATGGGAAAAAATTGGCCCTACATCAGCTTGAAGCTTGAGGCTTCAAACTACGCGCTCTTCCCTAGCAAAGTCACCAAAAAACTGTTGGGTGAATATTTTGTCAATCAACTAACTGATGAGAAAAATAAGTATCTTCAACCACAAAAAAGGAGATTGGTTGGCCAAATGTGTAGGTTTACCACATCAGAGGTGGATAAATCTCTCCTCTCATCAAGGGTAGGTTCCCTATAAATATGAGGGGCTATATACTATATATATAAGAAGAAAATAACAATCAAGGGTAGGACAACACCATCCATCGCTCTTTTTTTAGAGATGAGGTTCACAGACACAAGAGAAATCTTGGTGATAAGACTGAAGGTACTTCTCTTCTTTTAGAAGTGATTTTGTAGGAAATAGTAGGAGTTCTTTTAGGTAGTGATAAGTAACTGGTAATAAAAGGTGAAACAACCAACAGTATGAAGTGCAATGCAAAGTCTCCACCTCAACTACCCAAAGAGTGAAATATAAAGGATAATCAGGGCACAAAGTCATCCCAAGATCCTTTACATAGAAAGAAACTAAAAACACACACTGAAGATAATTGTGACAACACAAAGTCTTTCCAAAATTGGCTTCAGGACACCTTTCTAATTACTTACGCTAGATCTGCTTATTTCATTAATTAGACAAGAAAACATTTAGAAGACAAACATAAGAATAATCTCCTAAATGACACAAGCTATAATAGCACAAAGTCTAAAAGTATCTTTCTCATTCAAACAAAGAAATATGATTAAAATTCTAAACTCAAAGTCTCAGTAATCACCTCTCAATTTTCATAGAGTTTTACTTCTATAATAGAAAAGTCTCTTTTTGCATAAAACAATAGTTTACAATATATAGCTCTAAGAAAGGCTTGGCACTTTGTTCCATGAAATGGTCCATGCTATGGTTAATGACTTGAATGCAATTGTAGTCTTGTCAAGGGGCCATGATTGGAACAGTGCATTCACCTTAACTATGGCATGCCAATTCATCTAATATGTCTCCTCTAAAGTATAGGCAGCCTGGTCCTTGCCTTCTTATTTATGTAGCTTTCCAGTTTTGCCTTTACTTCTTGGAAGAAAAATAGGCCATGTCCTTGATTTGGTGTGCTTATATGACTACTTGGTGAAATTTTTCACCTACTAGAAATAACTCCTTTGTAGATATTTTTGATATTTTTGTACTATTCTTTCTTCCCTATAGCAATTTGAGCTCTCAGGCTCTCCTTTCAATTGGCCGCTTGGTTTATTTTTCAAGTTCCACGCTATATTTGAAAAATAATGGATATTCCATTAACTTAAATTTGACATCCGTGAGGCCGTCAATGGTTGCTAGTTTTTTAAACCATATTGAACCATGAACCTTTGAACCTTTGAAATTTCATTAGTTCAATGGTTCAATGGTTCAAGTGATATTTTTTCATTCCTTTGTTCCATCGCTCCCTTGGTTCATTCACTTTCTTGCCCTTTGGTTAAACCATCCTTTGAACTTGTCTCTGGAATCATCTATTTGTTGTTTCCCTCCTTTTTCTAAAGCTTCCTTTGAAACATTGAACCTATGAACCATTGAACTTTTAACTCTTTTGGTTCAAGGTTCAATCAGTTCATTAGTTCATTCTTTGTTCTTCTGCCTCCTTTATTTTTCTAAGTCTTCTTTGAAGCCTTGAAATTCCTTCGGCTCTATGTCCTTGGAATGCCCTGAAGGGAAGGAGTCCCTTCATGCTTTGAGAAACATCCTTTTTGTGGGTGTCAAGCACCCCTTGCAAGGGTACCTACCCTTCAAGGTCCTTTGGGCAGCCTTCGGGCTTCAATTCCTTCAGATTGATTCCTTAAGACATTTTGTTCGAAGGAAACCTTTCTTTTGTTCGGCCGCTTTCCATGAGGCTCTTCCCTTTGAGAAAATTCCTTTGGACAAAATTCCCTTCATACTTTTTATCTGAAAGAATTCACCTTGTCTTTATGAAATTCTTTTGTGGAAATTCTTTTTGAAAGAATTCTTTCTTTTCTGCCTTGTTCACTTTTCTGAAGAAAATCTCACCGAAGGAATTCTTTTAGTTCCTTTACATGGTAATTTCCTCAAACAAAAATATGAAGGAAATCTTCCCTTTCGGCCTTCTCTTTAATCTTTGAACCAATGTTCCCTACCCTTCGCAAGGTTACTTGCCTTTAGTTCACTACCCTCCACAAGGGCACTTATTCCTTTAGCTTTGGGGCAGTCCTTTGAACCAACCATTTAAACTAACTAATTGAACCAACTTTGGTTCAACGGTTCAATCTCTTTATCAGAATCCTTTGTTTTGGCTAAGTCTTTTAATCACTTGAACTAACTGTGCATTGAACCTTTGAACCATTGAACCCATTGAACTTTTTGTTGAAGCACTTAACTCATTAAGCTTGCCGATGTCATTGAACCTTTTGAACCCGTTGAACCTTTGAACCATTTTGGTTCAAGTTTTAATGGTTCAATGGTTCAATCCTTTGTTTGAAGCTTGATGATGAACAATTCTGGTTGAACCAAGGCATTGAACCAATCCTGAAATTGCCTAAGTGTTGGAAACTTGCCCCTTTGAGAGAGCTCACATGTTGAAGCCATTGAACCTATTGAACCTACTAATCCCTTAACTAAAAAAGCTTGAATAATGAAGAATTTGAATGCTCAGAATAATTTTTTGAGAGGGGAAGAGATAATTTTGGCCTACATGACCAAAATAGTTCATATGTTGTCCTCAAAATGAGTGACATTTTTCAAGACAACACCTTGAATGAAGCTAAAAGGACCACCAATGATGAATTTGATTTTAGGTTCAAGTTTATTTCTATATAAAAACATTCTTTTAATCAAATTTATGAAAAAAATTTAGCAATATTGTAACATTTCTATCTATGCCGATTCATCTTGTTTAGATGAGCTTGAAGAACCAGTCCAAATAGAAGACTTTGTATTTATAGTCCAATTCAAATCATTGCCAAAAATTATGGAATATGGTTCAAATCTCCTCATAGAAGATACTATGTAAGTCAACAACGGGACTCTAGATGACCCAAAATGGATAAAATTAGGTTCATCCCTCACTGAGGAGGAATGTGAAATCTTTACAACCTTTCTAAGGAAATTTGTTGATATCTTTTCTTGGGCCTATTACAACATGCATGTTTGGACCCTACCTTAGTTGGACACCACCTTGTTTTACATATTAATACCAAACCTATGAAGCAAAAATTTCACAAGATGTATCTTTGCATTATTGTATTAGTAAATAAAGAGTTTTAAAAACTCTTAGAAGCGAGATGCATCCAACTAATCGACTATCTAGAGTGGATCTCAAATGTTATTCCAGTTAGTAAGAAGCCAAAAGGAATCAAAATATGCACTGATTTTAGAGATATAAACAAGGCCTACCCTAAAGATTACTTTCCTTTGCCAAACATTGACATGATAGTTGATTCCATAATAGGGTATAAAGTACTTTCACTTATGGATGGATTTTTAGGACACAACTAGATCTAAATTGCACCTGAAGATCAACATAGGACATCATTCACCACTCCATGGGGAATATTCTATTATCAAGTTATGTCATTTGGTCTCAATAATGTTGGGGATACATACAAAATAGCTATGAATATCATATTTCATGTTATGATGCATGATATTGTTGAAGACCATGTCAATGACATATTGGGTAAATCAAAGACCCATAACAATCATATAGATGTATTACGGAGAATATTTGAGAGGTTTCATGAATACAAGGTCAGACTCAATCTTAAGAAGTGTATATTTGGTGTTACTTTAGGAAAAATTTTAGGCTTCATCATCTTTCACAGAGGTATTGAAGTTGATCTTGCCAAAGTACAAGCCATCACCAAGATGTCACCACGTTATAATTTGAAGTAGCTCCATAGTTTTTAGGGAAAGATTCAATCTATCAAATGCTTCATTTATCAATTAGTTGATAAATTCCATCCATTTACACACTTATTGAATAAGGGTGTCATATTTCATTGGGATGATAACTATTAGAAATCATTTTAGCACATAAAATAATACCTTGCCAATCCACCTATTTTGTTACCACCTTTGCTAGGAAAGTTGTTTTTACTTTACCTATCAACCACAAACAAAACCCTAGGGGTACTTCTGGCTTAGCATGATGATAATGTAAAATAACATGTCATGTAATATCTAAACCATACACTGGTCTCATATGAACACCACTATATGTCCATATAACAATCCTATTTAGGTATGGTATTTTTAGCCTAGAAGCTATAACATTACATGATTAATAACAAAACCATGGTTATTTCCAAAGTAGATCTAGTCAAGTATTTACTATTTAGGATATTGTATGTCTAAATTGATCATGCTTCTGAGTGATTTCAAGATCAAATACATCAATGAGAAGGTCATAAAGGGAAAAGTCCTTATAAATTATCTTGTTAAATCTCCCATTTTAGATACCAAACCCCTTACTTTTCAATTCCCAATTGAGTTTATTATGACCATAATAGAAACACCTTTTGAGGAGTAGTAATAGAAACTATATTTTGATGGATCATTCACATCACATTGATTAGGGTAGGCCTATTATTTTATTCCTAAATCATCATGTATTGTATTTCCTTATACTAATAACATGGAAGAATATGAATCACTTTTTTAGGGGTTCGTCAAGAAGTACAATGGAATATTTAACATCTCATGATTTATGGCAATTCTCAATTAATCATTAATCAAGTTATAGACTACTTTTAGATCAAAGATGAAAAATTGGTGCCATATAAGGCCATGATTGAAATTCTCAACTAATAGATCACTGACATATAATTTGAACACATACCTAGGGCTAGAAACAAGACTAAAGATTCCATAGATTGGTAGCATTAGTTTTTTGATCTACTACATAGACAAGGAAAAAGAATATCAATTACTCATTTAAAATCTTCTAGCACCTTCTCATGAACCTTAAAATGCCACAATGATCTATGATATTATATTTCCTAGCTTTATATGGTATTGAGACCTTTTTAACTACCTTCATGACCATATCATGCCACCAGACCTATCATGTAAACAACAAAAGGCCTTTAACCATCAAGCTTCATGCTATACTTTACTTGGCCTAACCCTTTATCACTATAGCTTTTATGGAACTCTAATTTATTATTTAAATTTGGAAGAAACAACATTAGTATTATGGGAATTTTATGGAGTATGTGGATCCCATACTAGTGGGGCCATCTTAGCCAAAACTTTATTATATACCAAGTATTATTGGCCAACTATGGAATTTGATGCAAATAATTATGTTAAAATGTGCAACAAGTGTTATTTCCATGCCATTTGATTCATTCCATAGACAAAACAATAAAACTAATTCTTACACCATGTCAATTTTTAACATGGGGACTCGATCTCATTGTTAAGATTAACCCTACCTCATTTGATGGCCATAAACACATCTTAACCACTATTGAATATTTTACTAAGTGGATTGAAGTTATATCCCTCTCTTACATGATTGGAAAACAGATTTATAGATTCATCTTTAACCATCTCATTTTCCACTATGCTATTCCATCCAGAATTATATTTGATAATGGTAGATCATTTAAGAATAAGGATGTCAAAATGATTTGTGCCAAGTATAATATAACCCAACATTTTTCTACCACATATTACCCTTAAGGTAATGTCCAAGTAGAATCATCCAACAAAACTATTTTCAATATCCTTAAAAGCATTGATATACCCTTAACCTTTGGTGTGTCTAGGGATATGTGTGGCCGACTTATGGCTTACATACCTCTTTTATATTCTTGTTAGATTTATCTATGTTCTTAGTTAGGTTATCCTATGGAATAACCATGGATAAGTAGACTATATATAAGAGGTAGTGGTTAGTCTTTGATCATCATGTTAAGTATTATACTCTTAGTGCATTATTGCAGTGGTTGACCCCTCAAAGTGGCTTTGTTATATTATCTAGTATTCTAATTTATTGCCAATTATTATTGTGTGATATCTCATATTTGCTTGTTCTATGCAATATATAATCATTATGTATGAACATCTAAGTAATTTCATTACAAGTGGTATCAAATCTTTGATTTGGTAAAGTTTCCAAAGGTGTTTTTTTTTAGATCTGGTAAGGCATGACTTTTGAGTGAATAAGGAGCAAAAAAAATAACTTGCAATCCAAGAGGAATTAATTTTTTTATCATTGTAGTATTTTTCAAAATGGTTTTTCGAAAAAAAATAATTAAAAAAAAGAGTATGGAAAAAAATTGCTTTGCATAATTGTAGTCATTATATTCATCTCGATGAGATGATCACAATGGTATATTCTATCGATACACTTTTTTGGTGCTAAAAGGTTTACCCTAGTGCAAAAAGGTAGTCATTAGATTCATCTTAGCAAGTGATTACAATGGTACCATCTCCTAGTAAAATGTTTTTGGGACAAAAACCCTCCTAGGGTTTATATATGGGTGGTACTTATACATGAGGAAGAAAATGGGGTAAATAAACTCCTAAAACTCCTTCTACTAGTGACAGAATTTAGAACATCATATCTATTAATTTCTCAACTTTAGGTTGACATAAAGGGCTTGGTATGACATGATGACTTTGATGTAGTTAAAAATAATGTTTCAAGGATGTGAGGAGAGAGTAATGGGTTTCACACTCAATTAAATTAGATCACTACTCAATTAACTACCCTTTCATCTCAGTTATAGTCAAATAACCATCCACTTCATCATTCAGGTCCTCCTATCAACACTAATAACTCTAATTATAGTGTGAAATCAATGTTGCAAAAAGTAGACATGCACAAGTTTGATGATAAGGATCCTTTCACTTGGATTATCCAAATTGATAATTTATTTGATCTACATCAAACTCCTAGTTCTCAAAAGGTGATAGTGGCATCTCTATATCTAGATCCTGAGTGGCTCATTTGGTATCGCTAGTTATGTACTCAAAATAAAAGGAATGATGCTCCTATTACATGGTCTATTTTAACTAATGAGTTGTTGGATCATTATTAGAATAATGTCTTTGAGAAATACTTTATCTATTTAGCCAAATTGTGACAAACATAAATTATGAAGAATTATATTCATCAATTTTAGAATATATCCTTATGAATAGAAGACATCATTGAGGAAAATTTCATTGATCTATTTTTGGGTGGTCTCAAAGATAAAATCAAATTATAGGTTTAGATGTTTAACCCAACATCTATATTAGAATCTATCCTATAGGCATGCATGGTAGAGGAAAAAGAGATGGTCAAATGGAAAACCTTCACTATCAGTCATGATCACACCTTTCCAGTACCATCATATCCTCAACCCACCAAAATGACACCTCAAAAATTTGAGGAGAAGAGAGCCAACTAGTTGTGTTATGGTTGTGACATAAAATAGAGCAAAGACCATCATTGTGCTAAAAAGGGATTGTTTTACATTGAAGGTGCCAATGAGGATGACGATGATGAGGAGGCAATTGGCAAGGATGAAGAAGGTCTTGAGGAGGAATTTGAAGACTCTCAACCTACTATTTTTTATCATTCCATTTTAGTTATTAGTACTCCCAAAACTCTTAAGGTGGTGGGTTTCCTAAATAAACAAAAGGTCACTATATTGATTGATTCTGAGAGCACACACAACTTCATCAATATTAAGTTGGCTACTTTCTTGAACTATTTCATTTATCCCATTCTAGAATTTTAGGTCATGATTGTAGTTGGTGTTATTTTTAGTTGATTAGGAAAATTCAATAGTATTAAGATGGCCATGGGAGACTACTTTTTGGATTCTCTTATGTATGATATTCCCATGGGGGGAGATGACATTGTTTTAGGAGTGTAGTGGCTCACCACTTTGGGCACTATTGAGATGAATTTCCAAGAATTATTCATGAATTTTAATTTTGAGGAAAATAAATTTGACCTAAGGAGATTAAGGTATCAATCTCCAAAACTTTTTATCTCCCATAAAATGACAAAGATTCTTCAAAAGGGTGATAAAGGATTTGTATCTCACTTGTTTTCCATAGAAGTTCAGCCATCTACACCTCCTGATCTAAAAAAAAGTGATTAATACCCATTCAGTTGTTTTTGGTGACATGCCAAAAGGACTTATACCTAGATACACACATGACCATTCTATCAAACTTATTCCTAGTAGTACACTACCCAACATTTGGCCATACAGGTATCCCTATGCATAGAAAAGTGAAATTGAAAAAATGGTACGTGAGATGTTGATGCATGAATCACTCACGATATCTAAAACAAATATTCTTTATAGATGGTGATGGTGAGAAATAAACATGACACTTAAAGGATGTGCCTTGACTATAGATAACTCAACAAGTACACTATCAAATGTAAGTTTCCTATTCCTATCATTGATGATTTATTAGATGAATTAAATGGTGCTCTTTATTTTACCAAGTTAGATTTATGTTCTAGGTATCATCGAATCCATATCTATGATGAAGACATACCCAAAACTAATTTTAGGACTCATGAGGGCCATTATGAGTTTTTGGTTATGATTTTTGGGATAAAAAATGCACCATCCACCTTTTAGATTTGATGAATACTATTTTTAGGCCATTTTTGAGGAAATTTGTTTTGGTATATTTTGATGATATCCTCATTTATATTAAAAATTGGGAATATCATTTACACCATGTGAAATAGGTGATATCAATTTTAGAACAATATTAGTTATATGCCAAACCTTCCAAATATAATTTTGAAGCTTATGAGGTTGAATATTTGGGTCATCTAGTTTCACATGTAGGAGTGAAAATGGATCCTAAAAAAATCCAAGTAATGGTGGACTGACCAATTCCTAAGACACTCAAGCAACTAAGGGGATTTTTAGGGTTAACTGGTTACTATCACAAGTTTGTCAAAAATTATGGTAACATTACATCCCCACTCACCTCTTTTCTGAGGAAAGACTCCTTTCAATGGACTGATATAGCTACCAGGTCATTTGAACAATTGAAATTGGCTATGTGTACCACTCTAGTATTGGCCACTTTTGATTTTTCTAAGACTTCTATGGTTGAATGTGATTCATATGGGTATGGTATCAGTGTTTTACTCATGCAAAAAGGTAGACCACTTGAATTTTAAATCCATCAATTGAAGGGAAAAAATCAACACAATCCCATTTATGAGAAGGAAATGATGGCAATTTTGCATGCAATCAAACAATGAAGACCTTATTTTATGGGTTATCACTTTTAGCTAAAGACTAATCATGATAGTCTCAATTTTTTTTCAGAACAATGGTTATCATCTAAATAATAACAAAAATGGGTAACTAAGATGTTAGGCTATGATTTTGAAATAGTTTACAAAAAATCCAAGGACAATGTAGTGGTAGATACACTATATAGGAAGGATGCATTAGTTGAGGTATTACTCTGTGTTATGACCATTCTATATGCAGATAAGGTAGAGGAAGCATGATCAGAATGGGATAATAAAAGTGCTACCCATGATTTGATTCAAAATATTTAGCAAGGTTTGGGTGGATTTGAAGAATTCACATGGAAGGGTAATGAATTATAGTATAAAGATAGATTATACCTATGTAAGAATTCTCTTATTTAACAAAAAATCCTCCAAGAACTTCATGCAACTCTAATTAGGTGTCATTCAAGATTTTTGGAAAAATATCACATAATCAAGTAGGATTTTTTTTAGGACTCAAAGGGAATAACCAAAAATATGTGGCTAAATTCATGATTTGTCAACAAAATAAAGGAGAAACCATCAAAACTCTAGGTCTTTTGCATCCTTTATCCATCCCTAGCCAACATTGAGAAGAGGTGTTGATGGATTTGATTATAGGGTTACTAAGATCTGATGGTCAAATTTTATCATGGTTATGGTAGATCATCTCAATAAGTACACTCATTTTTGTTCTTTATCATATCCATTTGTTACTAGTACAATAGCTTTTACTTTTCTCAATACAGTTCAAAAATTACATGGTACCCCTAAGATCAGTATCAGTGATAGAGATCTTATTTTCGCTAGATATTTTTGGACTAAATTATTTACATGTTTGGGCACCTAGTTGTTTTATAATTCATCCTATAATCCTCAATCAGATGGGAAAACTAAGCTAGTCAACAAATGTCTATAAGGATATCTCTATTGTTTTGTTTTTGATAAATAGGATAAAGGGCCTCATTGGTTGCCACTTGTTGAATGGTGGTTTAATAATTCTATTCATAGTTCTTCTAAAATGTCTCCTTTTTTGGCACTATATCGATACCACCCTCCATCCATCACTTCATCCTTGAAGGTTTATCCTAAGGTTCATGTAGTTGAAGAACATATTCACCATCAACATGAGGTCCTTGCAAGTTTACATGAAAATTTAGCCATGGCTCAAAATTGCATGAAGTAACAAGTAGATCAACACAAGAGTGAGAGGAATTCTAACATTGGTTATTGGGTCTTTGTTCAATTTCATCCATATAATTACACATCCTTAAATTAAAAAAGAAAGGATAACAAGCTATCCCCTAAGTATTATGGGCCTTATCCAATCTTGCAAAAAATTAGTAGTTTGGCCTATAAGTTAGAGTTTCCTTCCTCCACTCACATACATCTAGTATTTTATGTGTCATGATTGAATAATTCATTGGACATAGAGTTTATAATCAAACTAAGTTACTAGAATTGGATGAGTAAGGATAGTTATTCTTGATCCTGAGGTGATCCTTCAAATGTGTATTAAGTAACTACGTCTAGAGTGATTAAGGAGTACCTTATCAAATGGAATAATCTAACTTGTGAATATGCCACTTAGGAGGATGAATCATTTGTGAAGCAACATCTAAACTTGACTCAACATTGAGGACAATGTTTTTTTCAAGGGGAGGGGTATGTTACGCCCTTAACATTTGGCTTGTCTAGGGATATGTGTGGCTGAATTATGGCTTGCATACCTCTTTTATATTCTTGTTACATTTATCTACATTCTTAGTTAGGTTGGATTATGGAATAACCATGGATAAGTAGACTATATAGAGGAGGTAGTGGTTAGTATTTGATCATCATGTTAGGTATTTTGATCTTAGTGCATTATTGTGGAGGTTGCGCCCTCAAAGTTGCTTTTCTATATTATCCAATATTATGCTCTACTATCAATTATTTTTGTGAGATATTTCATATTTTCTTATTTTGTGTGATATATAGTCATTTTATGTGAAAATATAATTAATTTCATTATAAATATTGTCAATGATGCTAGTTGTGATTAGCACTTACAAATATTTTGTGCCCTCCGAGCATACCACACTAATTACCATACTCTAATAAGAGCCACTCCATATTCCCTAATTTATGTCACTAAATCCATTTTTCCCATTGAGGTCAAGTTACCTTCTCTACATATATATTTGAAACACATCTTAGATGATAAATATTATAGAGTACCTCACTTGAAAGAACTAGAGTTACTAGATGAGAAACATATGGTTGTTGTGAATAGCTTGCAAGCATACGAAAATAGACTCCATGAAAATTATAATCAATGAGTCAAACATAGAGAGTTTTAACTTAGTTATCTTATGCTACAAAAAACTAAAAGAATACCATGGCAGAGAATAAGAATATAAGTAAATTCAAACCCAATAAGATAGGCCCATATATCATTGGTGTAAATTATGGCTCCAAAGTGTGAAAGCTCACTACACCATATGGAGATGAAATTGATGAGTCAATGAACAACATACACCTCAAGCATTACTTCACTTAAGAGGCTTTAAGTATTGTCTATGAGGCCCATTTCCATTATACCATAATATCAAAAAAATTACTTATACTATACCATATACCATTCTACCATACCTTCACTATTGACTAGAGTTATTTTTACCCTCCCTACCCAACTCCTTTGACCTTGGTTTCATTCCATTGGTTCTATGAAAACATTCAATAAGAGGATTTACATAAAATTTCATTAGTTGATTTAGTATTCTAGATAGAAGTAGTATCTTGGACCAATTTGATAGTGATTTGGTAGTTGTATCCTTCATTTCTTGTTTCATTTCATTTTGAGTGTTCCTAATTATAACCAACTATGGTAAAATTAGTGTCTCACTTTGTGCTACTAATTATAACCATCTATGGGAAAATTAATATCATTGACCCATCTCATCATTTACAAATTATAACTACCTATGGTCAAATTAAGACCAACACCTTTTTCATGCCTTGAAGTTCCATCTTACCATTCCTATGCTATATTGTGCCATTTACCTAATTTGAAAACTTTATACTACTTAGTCAAATTAATCCACTATCAAGTGGAAATTTAGTTACTTGATGTCCTATCCAAGGACTATGTAGATAGTGCTCAATTTATGTTAATGTTAGCTTAATCACCCTTTTCCATACTCTCACTATTTTGCAATCAATTCAAGTTTGAACACTCTTGCCATTTGGTGAGTTTGACTTTTGAGTATCTCCTAATTCTCAATAAAGTTAAAATACATATAAAATGTAAAAAACATTTGTAAAAGATATAAACAATCCTAAAAATCACCAAATCGACCACTTATTTTCATAAGCAGCCCCTAGATATTTTATAAGCAACCACTTATAGTTTAGTTTCCCCATCATTTTTTGGCTTAAGACTTATGCTATCACTATTTTATGAGTTCATTTTATGTGCATTATGTATTTGAATTTGATAAATTAATGACTACTAGGCTTTATTTCGTTGATTTCATCATTTTGTGAGACCATTAACATTTTTTATTCTACACTACAATCATGTTTTCTTGATCATCATTTTATTCTATCCCATATCTTGGGAGAAATACATTTGGCCTGAAGTTTATGTTGGACTTTGCATCCATATAACTATGTAGTCAATGTCCACTTGCCTTGTGCATATGAATTCAACTTGACTACCCCTTCCTTTTTTTTTATTCCCCTTATTTTGTCTATTTGTTTTGGTGTCTCTTATAACCTAAAGGAAATGTTCATTGCTTTGTTTATTCTCTATCTATGATAACATTGTGATTAACCATTATTTGTGTTTTTTTCATGTTATTTTGGTTGTTTTGTTCACTTTTGGTTTATTAGTATTTTTGTCTTTCTTATTGATTATTTAATTGTTTTTTTATTTTCATTATTTTACCTTGACTTAGTATATCTATGTTCATTGGGTGATTTCTTGAATATTATACTTAAGTCCATCCATATTCATACGTCAACATTATCATCATGGTCTTTATCATTGGTACATTATTATCAATTATTTAATGGATCACATGTCAATCCTCATGCATATTTACGCTAAGATATCATGGTGTTTTATATCATGACAAATACCATCATGTGTTATAGAAAAAATCAGATCGAGAAATCTTACAAGAAATGAGGCTATGGTAATTCTAATTGGTTACCTAAAAAATTCTCAATTTTTCCAATTCATTTACCATACATAAATTAATTAAACCACATAATAATTTTAATCCTTTCTAGTTAGGACATGCATCTCTATAGTAGTAGGTTGCCCAAATTCATCTTTTTTCTATGTACCAATGTACTCTTACTTCATGATTATAGATTCATTATATAAACCACCTTTTCCAATTTTCCATATTATCCCACCCATAGTACTAATCATTATAACTTGTTTAGGAAAATCATTATTCTTAGATTTAAATTGCCATACCGATGATTCTAATTGGCTTTGGGTAAATCATTATGTTTTAATTCCAACCTTCCATGATAATAATTCCAATTGCCTTTGGGCAAATCATTGTTTTCATTGTGATGATTATAACCACCTTTTGAAAAATATTTATCTTTTTACCCTTTTATTTGTATCTAATGATTATGACCACCTTTGGGAAAATCATCCTTTTTATCTACCCAACTAGGGTATTTCACTATGCTAATGATTATTACCACCTTTGGGAAAATCATCCTTTTTATCTACCCAACTAGGGTATTTCATTGTACCACTAATTATAACCACATATGGGAAAATCATTATTTTCCTTCCATTTTAACCTTTTGGTCCCATCATTTTCCTTATTTAGAGGGACCAATCGCCAACCTTATTTATAGACCATTCCCTCGAGGGGGCATCTAGGGATTATCCATCATTATTTGAGGAATTATGCATACAAGAAATTTTGATTATTTAAGAAGATATTACTATGCTTATAGATTGCAATGCCTTCCTAAATAGGACTGAATTATAGACACCCAATTATGGACACAATTGGCATCTGACTAAACTTCAGACTAATTCCTACCAAAAATTTCAAAGTAAGCCCAGAAATCACTGAATTGTCCCAAATTCATTCATATATCATTCATCAAATATAAAATTCATGTTGAATCATTCCTATTTTTAATACTATCCCATATGAAATAATAACCTCTCATGATTTCATCCCTAATCATGTTGTGACCTAACAACTGATAGTTTGGCCTATGGACCCATTAAATGGGGTACTTGATAAAATATTAAAAGAGATAAAAATACAATTAAAATGAATTAAAAAATTAAAAAATATTAAATTATTAGATAAATTATCCATTTACAATTAATGAATATATAAAAATGGAAATTTCAAATTTCAAAATATCAAGCCTTTTCATTATTGCCTTTATGGGTTGTCAAGCTCTTCCAAAATATCTCAAAATATCAAATTTGAGAGCTATGCCTATTAATTTAAAATAATAATTACATGATTTTTTTTTTATCTCAACTAGAGTTAGCCTCAACTTACCTAGTGTTATTTTGAACCCATTCCATGTTTAAACTCAACCTTAACTCACCTTAGGTGAGACTTAACTTTTGAGGCTATAAATACAATGCCATACCTATTGATCTCTAAGATCCTTTGGTGTATATTTATTATTTCTAAATTTCTTTAAAACTATCTTAGTTTAATTTTATAATGCTCAAGTAGATGAAAATATACCTTTCAATTAATGTTACCATACCAAATTCATAAGCCTAGCAGCTAAGTCAAAGTTCTAAGGATAGAAGTAAATAAAGTTTCATTGTCAAAGAATTCTTGATGCACAAACTAAGTAAGCCACTTAAAAAATCCATTTGAATCTCCAAAGGAGGTAAAATAATTATTTATTTTGTCTTTTAGTTAAGTTTTCATTTGTATGTTTGTTACTCATTCTCTCTCTAGTGTCTAGTCTAGGGGTGTTAGAATTTTTTAGTGTGTTATTTTGATTTATTTTATTGGACTAACACAAGACTAACCTCCCCTCTACATATTCCTTGTTCACAATATTTGGGTTTGGGAAACTAAATACTCCATGGATAAGGATCATCCTCATGTTTATAGAATTTTACATTATGAATTAACTTGATACATTGGCTACCAAAATATGCAATAACCCTCATGTGATGTGTCCTTTGGTGACCTAGAAGTATATTATATGATATTGGTAAGTAGATAATCATGACCTTGGTAAATATAGTTTGAGGTTCAATATTGAGATGGATACAAATAGATCCAAGTGGTTTTTTATTGGTCTTGTCAAATCCATGACATGTTAAATGAGTTTGATTGATATGATCTTTGTCACACCATATTTGTTGAATTAGCCAAAGAGATGTCACATTAATTCATGACCCTTCATCTACTAAAAATTTGAGAATAAGGGTGGAATTAATGGTGAATTTTATGAATAAAAATGAGTCATCAACTTGAAAGAGAATTTAATCATTGATCATGTCATCTTCAAGTAACTCTATGGAAGGTTTTGAAGAATGATAAACAATTTCAATGGTATGAACTTCTATTGGTGAATGCTTGTGTGGAGTTTGTTCCACTTCTAGGGAACATGGTTATTCAATTTATTGTATCTATTGTATTAGGAATTTATGATGATATGGAGAAGTGTAAACTAACTCAATGATAGGTAATTTACAAGGCATGGAGTTAAGTTCCTCTAAGAAATTACAATGAGATTTTGAAGATGAACTAGCATGAGGCTTAGAAGGTAAAATATTTTTGGTAGGAAGAGAGGTAGTTGGAGGTTATAAATGTGGAAGTGTTTACTCATTCATGTCAAAAGGTATATTAGTGGTATTGGTATATCTGAGAATTTTCTCTTTGAGTGATGGATTCTTTAGATTTATGATGGGATCTTTGTAGGTGGGTTTACATCGATAATTGATTTTAGTTGTATTCACATATTGAGAATTGGTATAGTGTTGATCATAGTCATCATAAATTGTAAAAATATCCATGTTTTAATATGGAGGGTTGGAGGTAGAAAATGTTTTTGGGTTGTTAGAGGAAGAAAGCTTGAAAGCTTGTTTCTTTTGAGAAGCATTAACATAATCATGATGACATATTTTGATCCTGGCATCAATATTGAACGTATCTCCTAACATAAAAGAAATGGATTTTTTTTAAACCCATGACATATTTCATGGGAATGACCTATATCAGAATGAAACCAAAAACATTTTTTATGGTCATACCATTTAGGTGAATTATTATCAGAAGTGAATGGTTAAGAATATGTTAAAAGTTATTTCATTTGTTGAACAATCAATAGTGTATGGGAAGATTGTGGATTATCCATTTTAGATATTTATAGTTTTATTGGAGGAGGATTTTTAGTGATGGCATTGGTGGATTATTGGAAATATTCATTGATGTTTTTAGATTTGGGTTCAAACTATTTCATTATAAAGTCTTGTATTTTAGCTTGATTGATAGCATCATTTAAAATGTGGAGAGAAAACATTTTAACCTTGTATTGGAGGGAAGGTGTTAAAGAAGTTATGAAGAGTTTGAATAACTTATCATAAATCATGTTGTGATAGGATTTATGAGGCAAATATTTCAAATGTTTTATAAAATCATGAGCTAATTCAAAAGGGGATTGCTTAACAATAATGAAATGAGTAAGACAATTTTTAGGAATATCATTATGTTGAAATTCCTTAATTAAACGGTTGACTAAATCCTCAAGCTGACATATAGAATGTAGGGGAAGTTGGTTATGACATTATAATACATCATTTTTGAATGTTTTTACTAAAATTTTGGTAGTGGAAAAGGTATTAATTTGAATCCACTCTTCATAAAGATTACCAAATGCTTTAAGAAAGGATGCAGGGTCTTTGGTCCCATAACATTTAATAGTTAGAGATATATTATCAATATCAATAGATACAATGAATGAGGATAAAGGTTTATTTTAAATATGTTGAAGTATCTTATTATACATAATATGTTGGGGATTTATATTTCCCATGACATATTTAAGAGGTGGAAGGATGAATTTTTTTGCTATTTTGGGGAAGAAGAATATGAGGTTGATTAACCATGTTTATAAAATGATGTTATAATTATATTATTTGAGAGGTATTAGATGTTTACATAATGTTCATTTATTGCACTATTTTTTAAATAATTTGAGTGTTATAAATTGGTGGATGGGTGTTGGGAGGAGTATTATTCAGATTGGTAGGAGTGGGAGCATTCCTAAAATTGGTATTAGGGGGAGGTTTGTTAAGAGGTATATTGCTAAGAGGTGGGTTGTTGGTGTTGAGAAGGTTTTATTTGGGCTTGTTTGTTAGGCTTGTGTCAATTTACCCCATAGTGTAATAAGGTGTCTTAAAGAAAGAATTATCTTGAGAAGTATAGAATGGATCTAATCCATCAATATCATAAGTTGGAGTGATTTGGACCATATTATAGTCCAAAGATTGGGGATGAGAAAAAGTGATCCAAGAGTGAAGTCCTCTTGAGTAGAAAAGGAAGGAATAAAATAACAATACATTTATCATTTAAATGGATTTAGGTTGTCCAAAAATATTTTGATATGGGATTTCATGATAATGGAAGGTAGAATATGAGATTATAAATCAGCCAAAGTTAGCCAAATATAAAATAGTATCAGCCAAGAGGTACATAGTTGACTAGGTCAACAAAGTTTATATGATAAAACAATATAATAGGATGTAAAATACATAGTCAAACTATTTAAATGTGTTCTACAAAAGGTAAAATTGAGGAAGTCTTACATAAACACAATAACATAGATTGGCTATGTACTGAACATAAATAAATAATGTAGCTTGTAAGAGACTAAGTCGATAGTGTTTCTATGCAAAATCGCTCTACATTCAAAGAAGAAATAAGAAACTAAAAGAAATGGTCAAGGCTAGAAGATACCTGATTGTAGTCATGCGCACCGAAATCAGACGTTGGAAGATTCTCCTCTTTGGCTGTGGAGGAATGACACCTGCAAAGAAGAAAAGACTGAAAATATGAAAAAACATTAGACAAGGAGGTGGTGGGTTGTCAAGCAAATGCCTGATCCTGGAAGTATGAAGACTTCCTAGAAGGATATCAACCCACTAAATAAAAAAATAGAAATATTTGACAGGAATGAAAATAATAGAAAGATAGAATAAAAGTAAATAAAAACACAAAAACACAAATGTGTACCTGATATCTAGCGAACTATTCTACACAGTCGCCGATGTTGGTCTCTATGGTGCCAACGTCGGTCAGGGGAAGGTGCCGACGTCGGTTAAAGTGCCGACGTCAGTCGGGGTAGTGACCAGCGTCGGTCGGGGCAAGTTCTGGATAGAGTCTGGGCGAGTTGCAGAAGGTCTGGTAGAGTTGGGATAGGGTTTGGTCAGGGTCGGGACAGGGTTTGGTAGAGTTGGGATAGGGTCTGGACAGGGTCTAGTCAAGGTAAGGTCGAGTCTGGATAGGGTCTGGGGGTTTTGGTCGAGTCTGGATAGAGTTATAGATTGGGATAGTGGGCAGAGATGTAAAGAAGGGACTCAGGGCTCGGGTCTACGGTCTGAAGATTTGGGGTGATAGAAATAACAAACAAATAATAACCAGAAAGAAATAAAAACAAACAGAGGAAATACTTACCCATCAGAAGATGTGATAAAAGCCATGGTTGAAGTCGTTGATGCGCTGCCAGAAGTTGATCGGAGCTAATGCAGATTGGTTGAATGCTGGAGTTGGTTGATCGCCAGAATTGATTGCAAGAGTCTGTGAATCAATCATACCTTGGTTGATCGAATGAAGAGGTTACGGATGAAGGCCAGGAATGGTTTGATAACCGATCGGAAAATTGATTGGGAATCGAATGGGTAACGGATAACAGAATAACAGTTCCTACGTTCGGATTGAGAACACAATGCTAAGGAGAACCGACGTTGGCATGACCACCGACGTCAGCCGATAAGTGACCGACGTCGGCGACGTCGGTCGGGTGGAGACCGTGGTCGGCAGATGTAAAATGGGGGCAGAGACTAACTTTAGTCTTTTGCTCATTTTGACAAGCTGCCAGGGTCAAGGCTAATGAGAAAAATGGTCGATAGGGGTTAAATAGGTGAGGGAGAATAAAAAGGGGGATGATCAGGGGAGTCGACACGATTTTGGTGTCTACATTTGCCCCTTTTTGTCTTGTTGGTTATTCTGGATGAACTGAAAGACAAAAATAAGAGTGATTGCCCCAGGTGAGGGATAAGGTTGATTTTGTCTTATTGGTTGTTCGAATGAACTGCAAGACAAAAATAGGTAACGGATTGCCTCGATTATGGATAAGGTATTCCCCCTCAAAGTAGGAGTCGAGGGAAGGGAACTGGGAATCGGGTGGTGATTTGACAAAGAGTGGATGAAAAAGGGGTGAGGGTGAACGCTGCAAAAGTTGTGATTGCGTGCATACCACTACATGAGATGGTTAGGTCAAAGTGTCGCAGGTCAAGGGTCGAGGAGTGCCAAAATTGAAATAACTAGGCCCCAGCATTTAGTTGTCTGCTGATCGGGTTATTCAATTGAAGCTGAAGCTCTAAATGGGTCATTGAATTTTAGGTATCCCGGGCTCAGGAAGTGCTCCTAGAAACATGAAAAGGTCACAAGTAGTGTGGATCAACCGGTTTGCAATCCTATACTTATGAGGGTCTAAAAAGGTTTGCGCACAATTCTGCTAACCAGTCATGAGGTATCATACATGCAAAAACAACCAAGGCAACATTGTCTTGGAAGTGGTCGAGGTCAGAGGAGATAGGCATGATTTCCAATGGTCAGTGGTCGAGGGGAGGAATGGACGAAAGGATGTGGCCAAGCTAACCCTAGAAGACCCCATGTCAACTGAGTGCTACCTACATAGCCCCTATGGAAGGGCCTCAGGCCAATGTAGTTCTCCCTAGAAGGGAGGAAGGGTCAAAGGGATGGCATTGGTCGTGGTCAAGGGTAAGGTTATGGTTAAAATAAGGAAAGAAGGTTTGTCCATCAGAGAGACGAACAAACGAGGGTGGTTGAGCTAACCCTAGAAGACAGTCGTGTCATCTGAGTGCTACCTACATAGCCCCGGTGATAGGGCCTCAGACTAATGTAGTTCAGACAAAGGGTCCGAGTAGTAGACAGGAGGTTAAAATGGTCAATAGATTGGTCGTGGTTATGATGAAATGATGAGGGGAAGAAGATGTTGTAGCCTTTTCCATATTGTGTGATGGTGTATTCTGCAACATTGGTTGAGGGGTCTTTCATCTCTAGCAATATTCCATATTCGTGATGGATGTATGCTAAGAATGAATTGAGGTTTATTTATGTTTCAGCAAGTATTGGTTTATGCTTAACATAAATTGTGTCTGGTTGATAGTTTCCATGTGTACTGGTGTCCATAGAAACTAGTGTGAATAGGCTATGGGGAGTGGTCTGAAAAGAGAGTTGAGTTGAGTTGATTGACAAGTGATGAAGGTGAATGTGACCAAAGTGCAGAAGAAGTGAAAAGCATATTGCTCTTTCATTGACAAGGACCAAAAAGATAGTATAGATAGGGGTGATTAGAATGAAGAGCCCCATTCATGCGTGACATCATTGACCAGAGTTATGTTAGAGCAGTAATCGAATCACATTGACATTAAAGTGAGGTCGAATTCCCTTGAGCAGGTGATAGGAGGAAAAAGGGTAACCCGTTTTAAGAGCAGAGATAACTTTGCCCTTTTTTATAGGAGACCCTGAGACAACTACAAGTCAAGTCCATGACTCATTTTTTTTTTATTTTTATTTTTTTTTGCGTAGACTGATAAATGCGGGAAGCCTACATAGAGATGTCATTTGCTTGGTGGTCAGTTGTGAAGTTGATCAATGCGGGAAGCTTCTAAAATAGTGTTGTTTATTGCCAGATTAGTCATAGCCATCCTTCGAGGGAGTGGTCTAGATTTTTGTTTAATATAAGGGCTTTTGAATAGCTGTCCTTCGAGGGAGCAGTCTATTAATTACAACAATGATAGTACAGTTGTCCTTCGAGGGAGCAGTCTGCCTATTGATTTGATATTGATATAGTGACCATGGATATTGTGACATCTTGATTTGTTTTTACAGAAATGTGAGTCATGGACAAGATTATAGAAGGTCAAGGGCTCCCTTTTATTAGGACAAAGCATCCATACAACATAAAAGGGTTATAGGAATTGTTAAGAGGAATAGGGTTGAAAGGAATTAGGATTAAGAGGATGGGGATTGCTCAAGGGATGAGCTCAAGTTAAGTGTCAAGTGGACGAGTACTCGACTAGCAGTAGAACGGTCACAGATGCAATGCATTAAGAGGCTCAGGTTCTGGTCGTCCATCAAGAGAAGACAGATGATAAGTCCCTAATCCATACTTGTGCATGATAATAAAAGGTTTGAGCCAATTAGGAGCAAACTTGCCTCGTTTACTTTGCTCCATATTAGTCACGTGTTGATTCTCTTTGAGGACAAGGTCTCCGATGTTGAAATCTCATTCTCACAGATTTTTGTCATAGGTGTGCTTGATGCGATGTTGATAGACATGGAGATGATTAAGGGTAGCAAGAGAAACTGAGTTTGATGCCAAATGAGTCGCATAGCATTTGGACAGTCTTGTTTTTGAAGGACTTGCCATTATCGGTAATGATTTTATGAGGGACACCGAAATGACAGATGATATGGGTGGTGATGAAGTCGATGATCTTGTCGGCTTTTATGGAGATGAGAGGAATGGATTCCACCCACTTGGTGAAATATTCAGTGGCTATGATGATGGATTGATGACGAAGAGATGAATGAGGGTTAATCTCACCGATGAGATCTAAACCCCACTGAGAAAAAGGCCAGAAATCCTGAGTGATTTGTAAGGTGTGACTAGGAAGATGAAGCAAGTTAGAGTGCTTCTGACACTTGATGCAATGCCGTACATAATCACTACAGTCTTGATGAAGGGTAGGCCAATAATAGCCCAGACGAAGGATGCGCTTGGAAACTGAATTCCCACTGAAATGTCTGCCACAAATCCCATCGTGGACTTGCTGAATGGCTTGAGATGCTTCAGTGGAGGTGAGATAGCGAAGAAGGAGGCCGTCGAAGCCTCGCTTATAGAGAAGACCCCCTAGCATGGTATAGCGAGTGGTACTCTTGATAAAATCTTGTCGTGCATTACTAGAGAGGATGGGAGGAATGACAAAGAAATATAAGAAGTTTACAAGTTGCTTATACCAAGCATCTCGTGGGCTAGGGTCTATAGTGTTGACATGATGAATGTGAGAAGAGATATATGAAGGCAACGGCACACGACGCACTGTGACAAAAAGTCTGGATGCAGATGAGGAAGATGGGATATGCAAAGCGAGAGAAGCCATGGTGTCAACAAACTTATTTATGGATTAAGGAATAGTCTGCAGGAGGAAATGGTCAAAAGATGCAAGGAAAATGTCAACACGGTTTTTATACCTTTGCAAAATTTCATTTTTACAGAGGTATGAACCGTTGACCTGATTGACAACGAGCTGCGAGTCACCGAAGATGTTAATGGACTTGATGTTAAGAGAGAGGGCTATCTGAAGTCCCAAAATTAAGGCCTCGTATTTTGCCATATTATTGGTACAATCAAAGTCAAGTTTAAAAGATAGAGGCATGGGCTCCCCTTCGAGTGGGATGAGAATGACCCCAGCACCCCCACCTAGTTGACATTTGGAGCCGTTAAAGAACATGGTCATCTGATAGATGGTGTCATCAGAGGAAAGCATAGTGATAGATTCGTCAAGAAACTCACACTGTGAAGGTTGATTGTCAGGAAGAGGGGCATCTGCTAGTTGATCAGCGATGGTTTGCCCCTTGATAGATTTCTACAGGATGAATTCAAGGTCGAACTTAGCAAGCAGCATGAGCCACCGAGCCATACGTTGATTCTGATATGGCTTGGAGTGCATATACTTGAGAGGGTCAGTGTTGGTGATGACAAAGGTTTTGTGATTAAGAAGATAGTGGTGAAGCTTAGTAGCAGTAAAGACTAAAGCCAAACAGAGTTTCTCGATATGGGTATAACGAGTTTCATAGTCGACTAGTGTTTGGTTGATATAATAGACTGCTTGCTCACGGTGATGCTCGTCTCAGTGTGCGATCATAGCACCTAACGAATGATTAGTGGCTGAGATATAAAGGTAGAAGGGTTGGTCATCTTTAGGTGGAATGAGGACTGGTGGAGAGACCAGATAGCATTTTAGGGCTTCAAAAGCCTCTTGATAGTCCTTATCTCATGTAAAGGAGATGTCCTTCTTAAGGAGATGATGAAAAGGTTGGCAACGGTCAGAAAGATATGAGATGAAACGATGAATGGACTAGAGCTTGCCTTGCAAACTGTGAAGCTGCTTGAGATTGGTCGGGGGCGGCATTTCAAGGATAGCGTGAATCTTGGCAAGATCTATCTCGATGCCACGGAAGGAAATGATGAAGCCGAGAAGCCTGCTAGTTTAGACCCCAAAGACACATTTCTTGGGGTTAAGACGAACATTGTACTGAAGAAGATGAGAGAAGATGATCTTGAGAATGGTTAGATGGTCACGGTGAAGCTTGGACTTGCCAAGCAGGTCATCCACATAGTCCTCCATGATTTTGTGAAGGAGATCATGGAAAATGTAGGTCATGGCACGCTGATAAGTGGCGCTTGCATTTTTCAAGCTGAAAGGCATGACTCGATAGCAAAAAGTCCCCCATGGGGTAATGAAAGTAGTCTTATGCTGATCTTCTAGAGCAATTAGGATTTGATTGTATCCTAAAAACCCATCCATAAGAGATAGCATCTCATGGCCAGCCGTAAGATCAACAAGCTGGTCAATGTTAGGAAGAGGAAAGTCATCTTTAGGATAGGCTAGGTTAAGGTCGTGATAGTCCGTGCAGATCTAGATCCCCCCAGTTGCCTTGGTGACTGGGACGATGTTAGAGACCCACTGTGGATAATCGATGGGCTGGATGAAGGAGACAGAAAGGAGACATTGAAGCTCCTCTTTGACAAGGAGGGCAACGTGAGGATGCATCTTTCGAAGCTTTTGCCTGATAGGCTTAGCCTCTGGTTTGGTGACAATGTTATGGGTAACGATGGTGGGGTCAATGCCAGGCATATCACTGTAAGTCCAGGCAAAGGCCTTGCTATGGTCAGAGAGGAACTGGGTATAGTCAAGCTACTCCTGAGCGTCTAAAGATTGGCCAATCTTTAAGACATAAGGAACATCAGAAGAAGGAAGGTTGATGTCAATGGTTGATTCATTTAACATAACCTAGGTCTCAGAAGGGAGGAAGCGCTGGATGAAAGAATCGTCAGCGCCCATGTAAGAAAGAATGGCATCATCGTCAACGCAGTGGATAATGTGAATGGTTGCCGACTCATCTTCGATCATGCTGGGAAAAATGAGAGGGAGAGACTTGGACACCCCATTGAGCTGATAAGTCAAGGGTTCCAGGCGGATGGTGTTTATGCAAAAAAAAAACTAGGAGGAATGGAAATCACCGACTCCGTAGGTGAAGGGGCAGAACAGGCGAGTGTGGAGGAGATTGGTTAATGATTGGTTTAGGACAAAGGTCTACAGGGTCTTGAGTGGGGTCATGATATCCCAAGCCATATCGTTTCTTGGCATCATCATCGTTGAGCATTTGGATAGGCTGATGGGAGCCCTGCTCATAGCGTCCGAAACCAAAACCCTTCCATGCACACCTATAAAGGTAAGTGTGTGCAAAGGCGGGGTTGCCAAGAAATGAGAAGTCTGATGTGAAAGGTTGAGGTGAAGAAAGAGGATTACCGTCAGTAGGAGCTTGATTGAGACCCCCATAGACGAGGTTGGTTCGGAGGTGAGGAGGACCATAAGGTATGATCATCCCTACCTGATGGTCATAACTGGGGCTGTGATGAAGGTGTCCATACTCTTGTGGAGTTTGAAACATGTCTAAAGTCAGCAAGTGATACTCTCCCAATGAAAATCTTTGGAAGACATCTTCCATAGGGTCTGTGGTTGTCACTTGAAGGGGAGGTGTAAGGGCGACTGCCTTTTGCAAACTAGTCGAAGCTTTCACGGATGGAGGCGGTGCCGAGATTGATGGCTTGATAGGAATGAGGACATCATTTGGACGATAGGTGGTGTTGCAAGTTTTGAAGGGTGAAGGGTCAGTGGGAATGGTGTGGACTTGTCCGTCATGCTCAAATTTCACACAACGATGCAGGGTGGAGGGGACACAGGCCATGGCACGGATCCAGGGTCGGCCCAGCAAGATGTTGTATTGAAACTCTCCTTCGATGATGTAGAAGAGCTCCGGGACTGTGCGTGGACCAACGTGAATATGAAGGACGACTGTGCCAATGGTCGTGGCAGTAGTGTCATTAAAAGAGTGCAAGATTGTGTCAATTTTGGAGACACAATTCTTGGGAAGAGCCAACTGATCAAAGGCATGGGTGGAGATGATGTTGAAGCTAGCGCCTCTGTCGATCATAATGCATTTAATGCATGTCTGATCAATATAGGTAGTGATAAAGAGGGCAGCGTCCTGATCTTCTGTGTTGGATGTGGGAATCTCAAAATCACTGAATGTGATGGAGGCAACAGGGGCTAAGGAGTGGAGAAGGGCAGCAAGTGGCTGGGGGTCCTCGAGTTGGACCTCCGCTACCTGTAGGGCTTGGATGAGGGCCTGATGATGCTGGGGTGAGGTTTGGATGAGGTCATAGAGGGACATCTTCACAGGCATCTGGTGAAGCTGTTTCAATATGGAGTCATGGATTGGTCCGAAAGAAGAAGAAGAAGAGGAGGGTTGAGGTGCGCCAAGGATAGAAATTTTAGGCTTAGGTGGTTAAGGTGGATTGACAAAAGGGTAGGTCTAAGGAATGGCGGCTTTTTCTTTCACCTTGTCCTTTTGTGACCTAGTGGTGATGTGAATGGCATTGATTTCAAAGATGGGAGGTGAAGGTGATAAAGGGGTTGTAACCGGTTGATGAGATGTGGATGGGTTTGATGAGGTTGAAGGGTTATGAGAAGGAGTCAGGGGTCAGTCGAAAGTGTCCTCAAAAAGAAGAGTGTCTTTCTCTAGATATCGGCGAATGATAGCCTTGAGGGCACAGCAAGTTTCGGTGTCGTGTCCTAGCGTACGATGATATAAACAAATCTTCGTGTCGTCGAACCAGGAGGGTTTAGACTCAAGAGGTTGGAAGGGCTTGATGGGTGGAAGAGTTATGCTGGAAGTTTGCAAAAGTCATTGCAAGATCAAAGAGTATGAGCCCACTAAAGGGTCTGTGCTCATCGATGTATGCAATGACGGTGACTTTTGCTTGGGCAATGTTGGAGGAGGTTTTCGTACCACCTTCTGGGTTGATGGTGCGATGACAAGCAGAGACGGTACATTCTTCATGAGAGGTACCACCCTTTTGGGAGAGGGTAGGCTAGCGGTAGGCAAAGGAAGCAAAGGAGGCAACCGGTTTTGATTAGAGGTCAAAGTGGGAAGGACTCTGGTTAGGGTTGAAGGATGGGGGCCCAAAATGGAGGGCAATGGTGATGGAAGAGGAGGCATTCGCCTCTGTGGTTTGGCAGTCTTTTGTGATTTGGGTTGAAGACTACTATTGGTTAAAGTCTGGTTTAAGTCCACCTTCACTTGTGGATGAGTGAGGTTGGAGACGGGGTGAATGCCAAGTGACTTGATAGGTTTAGGCGGAGTAGATGAGGGTTTTGGTTTTGATGAGGTTGATGGAGATGTAGACGGTCTAGAGGTGGAAATCTAATTTTTGTTGATAGTCTTGGGAGGTTCTGCCATGGGAGGATTAACAGCATGAGATGAGAGGGCACGGGCTTGTTGAAGAGCTGTGAGATGGTCCCACAATCCCTGATGCTCCACTTTCCTAGAAGGGAGAAGTTCGAGTCTCTCCACTAGTCGAGAAAATGGCTGAGAAGATGCGAGATGAGGTTTAGGCTCTTGAGAAGACGTCGACAGTTGTGGAACTGAAGATATGGTAGTTTCAGCCCCAAAGCATGGTGAAGTCGTGATAGGTTCATCCTTGGTTGGAGACGAAGGAGAGATAGGTTCTTCCCTAGGTCGAGAAGAAACTAGAGAATGAAGCTCCTCAAGCGGGTAATAGGCAGGAATGATTGTGCCCTCCACTTGCGTTCGAGGAGTAGGAAAGGTTGGGTCCTCCATGGGCAGCAAAAAGGAAGATGGTAAAACCGGCGGTGCTCGTAAGGTCGAGGCATCCTCCAAGATGAGAGAAGTTGATGGAGAACTCACCGGGGAAAGAGGTTCGTCTACATGTGATGGACTGATGGATGAACCCACCTCTTGAGGTTGGTTAGAAATGAAGGGCGAGACCATATTGACTGTTCAAATATTATGTTTGTGAGAGTTGTCAATCAAGGTCTGGACATTGTTTTGAGTTGGTGGATGATTGGGGAACGGTTGTTTGAAGATATTGATACCCTGATTAGGAGGGGCATTGGGATTGTCGAGGATGAGGTCACCTTTTTCCAACATGTCTTAGATTATGTTTTTAAGGGTTTTACAGTTGCCTGTGTCATGACCTTTAACACGGTGGCAGTGGCAGAAGTCATTTTCCCTATACCACGTAGGGATGGTGTGTGAGGGATCAAATTGTGGCAGTGTTTAGATCTAGGGGAGATTGAGGGCCCCTTGTTTGACGAGTTTTTCCAGCACAGACGCGTATGATTCTCCAAGTGGAGTAAACTGTCGCTGTATGTATCTCTGTTGAAATTGGTGAGTGGCACTCATAGATGTCGATGGTTCAGGTTGATTAGTTGAAGGTGAAGAGGAAGAAGATCTAACAACCACAACATTTGCTGAAGCTTTAGATTTAGGATTAGATGAGGAAGGCTTAGAAGAGGGGTCATTGGTTTTGGAGTTGGGATTCTTGCTCTGCAACTTGACTTTATTCTCCTCGACGGCACGTAACTCAAGTTTACGAGCCATCGTGAAGGCTTCGTCAAAAGTGCGGAAGGTCTGAACCCTCAAGGTAGAAGAAATATGTCTAACACAGGCTTGAGAGAAAAGTTCAATAAGCTCAGGCTAGGGTAAGGAGAATGAGAATTGATTGATAAGGCCCCTCCACTGAGCGATGAAATCAGCAATGGATTCATCCTCAAACTGGCGGATAGAATAGAGGTCTGTGATGGAGACCTTCTTGGTGATATTGATAGAGAAATGATCGAGGAAGATCTGGGCCAGCTGAGTGAATGTGAAGAGGGAATGGATGGCAAGGGAGTTGTACCAATCAAGTGCAACACCCGAGAGAGACATGGGAAACGTGCGTAAGAGCAACGCATCATCGTGGGTGATAAGGTAACAGGCATGTCTGAATGCTCGTAAGTGTTGTTTTGGGTCTTCCTTGCTTTGAAAATGAGAAAACTTAGGAAGTTCCCACTGGCTGGGATATGGTCTGATGGGGACAGAAGAATGGATGGGCTCGTTGCAAATTTGTTAGTATGAGAGAGTGTTGCGTGAGCTAGAAACGGAGGTCTCTAGGTTGGACATTTTATCCATCAGCATTTTGATGATATCTACTGATGGATTGGCGGGTGGAGTGCCTCCTAGATTTTAAGGTGCTTGAAAGAGGCTGGAAGAGGTATACGATGTAGTCGGTTGTACCAGTAAGGGCGCAACGTACGGATGACTAGTCGTAGGGATAGAAGAAGTGACTAAGGATGGTTGGGTAAAAGGCATGGCTAGGTTTGATGTTGTCATGGGAGGTTGGTTAGAAGTAACATGGGCCAACGGATAGGTAGCCACCCTAGTGTTGATAGGATCAAGGGTAGGCGGAATAGAGACGACCAGATTCCGAAATGGGGTAGAAAGTGGTTGAGTGGGCTGAGATTGATAGGGGCTGAAACCCCGGTGGAAGTGGGCCCAACGATGGAGGGAGAGGCCACACTTGGATGGTTGGTAAAAGGTTGGTCATTGGTTGAGGCAATAGCCTAGGTGTCTAAGGGTTGAACTACAGACGCCGTTGATACGGCCGCAGTCTCGAGAAAAGAGGTCAGCATTCCGTAAATTGGATTGCCCAAGGGGTCTCGCATTCGGCTATTCACGAGATAGTGTTGCAAGGCTTTTACGTTGAGGTCCAAGAATCATGCAAAATCTTGGTCCCCTTCTGGGATAATAGGCATTTGGGTCGGAGATGGTCTGGTAGGAGTTCTTTTAGTTTCTGAGTTGAACTCCATTATAGGGTTGGTTATAGGCGGGGTAGACAGAAGAGGATGATGCTTCGCGTGATCGACTAGAGCCTTGGCTTGGCTACGAGTCAGAACCATTCAAGGCAAGGAAGAACGTCCTCAAAAGCTCAAAAAAGCAGATAAGAACTAAAAAAGATGAAGACACAAGCAGATCCTAAAACCCTAGAAGTAAATTATTAGGATTATAGTGGCTTATGCCTTAGAATGTGTGTAGAGGAAGATTGGCTTTTGAGTCAGGTCCTAGAAGAAGCAGTCTATGGATGGTTTCAGGTTTTGTTATGGTGCTCAAGAAGTCTGTGTTAGGTTTCGAACAAGGCCTGGTGCTAAGGAGCAAGCTCCCCTCACTTCACGATTCTAGTGGTTAGCTGGTTTTGCTTAGCCAAAATATACTTCCCCTAGAGATTAGGCTCCACCAGAGAATGGAGTGGGCTTTCTCCTTGGTGATGAAATCCAAGTAAGATCGCTGGGATGGGTAAGGTATCCGCTGGGGGATGAAATCCCAGTCGGGCCTTGTCTCAGGTAAGTTAAAATGTTTGTTTTGTGCAAGTGGTTTGGTCGTGTAACATCAAGTGATCTAGATTAATTCAATATGCGTTTGTTAATTACTATGTGTGGTCTAAGAGATGCAGGCAAACATAAATGAATGCAAAGTGTTTTAATGCCCAAGTTGAAATGTTTGTTCGTATGAAGGCGAATAGAGAAAGAGTCAAAGAATATGAGTTTTGACTAGTCTAGAAGTGCAAGAAAGAAAATAAAAGTTCTTTTTAGTCCTGCTTATGATGTTGTTTAAGAAGAGACGAAAGGAGGCAAAAATGAAGGAACCTAATGCACCTATATGAATGAGAAAAAGAAAGAACCCAAGGAAGGCCCTAGGGTACCACCGGGTGTGCCAGAATGTTTCTATTGAAAATCGCTTTCTACATTCAAAGAAGAAATAAGAAACTAAAAGAAATGGTCAAGGCTAGAAGATACCTGATTGTAGTCGTGCGCACCGAAATCAGACATTGGAAGATTATCCTCTTTGGCTGTGGAGGAATGACACCTGCAAAGAAGAAAAGACTAAAAATATGAAAAAACGTTAGACAAGGAGGCGGTGGGTTGTCAAGCAAACGCCTGATCCCGAAAGTACGAAGACTTCATAGAAGGATATCAACCCACTAAATAAAAAAATAGAAATATTTGACAGGAATGAAAATAATAGAAAGACAGAATGAAAGTAAATAAAAAGACAAAAACACAAATGCATACCTGATATCCAGTGAACTATTTTGCACAGTCACCGATGTCAATCTCTGTGGTGCCGGCGTCGGTCAGGGGAAGGTGCCGACGTCGGTTAAAGTGCCGGCGTCGGTCGGGGTAGTGACCGGCATCGGTCGAGGCAAGTTCTGGATAGAGTCTGGGTGAGTTGTAGAAGGTCTGGTAGAGTTGGGATAGGGTTTGGTCAGGGTCAGGACAGGGTTTGGTAGAGTTAGGATAGGGTCTGGACAGGGTCTAGTCAAGGTAAGGTCGAGTCTGGACAGGGTCTGGGGGTTTTGGTCGAGTCTGGACAGAGTTATAGATCGGGATAGTGGGCAGAGATGTAAAGAAGGGACTCAGGGCTCGGGTTTACGGTCTGAAGATCTGGGGTGATAGAAATAACAAACAAATAATAACCAGAAAGAAATAAAAACAAATAGAGGAAATACTTACCTGTCAGAAGACGTGATAAAAGCCATGGTTGAAGTCATCGATGCGCTGCCAAAAGTTGATCGGAGCCAATGCAGATTGGTTGAATGCTGGAGTTGGTTGATCACCAGAATTGATTGCAAGAGTCTGTGAATCAATCATACCTTGGTTGATCGAATGAAGAGGTTAGGGATGAAGGCCAGGAACAGTTCGATAACTGATCGGAAAATCGATTGGGAACCGAATGGGTAATGGATAACGGAATAACGGTTCCTGTGTTCAGATTGAGAACATAGTGCTAAGGAGAACCGACATCGGCATGACTGCCGACGTCGGCCGATAAGTGACCGACGTCGGCGACGTCGGTCGGGTGGAGACTGTGGTCGGCAGATGTAAAATGGGGGCAGAGACTAACTTTAGTCTTTTGCTCATTTTGACAAGCTGCCAGGGTCAAGGCTAATGAGAAAAATGGTCGACAGGGGTTAAATAGGTGAGGGAGAATAAAATGGGGGATGATCAGGGGAGTCAACACGATTTTGGTGTCTACAAATAGGGTCGACTATTTTTTGAAGACAAATAAAATTTTAAATATAAGAACTAAGTGAAAATAATTGAGCACACAAGAAATTAGATCAATGTGTTTAATCTAATTATATCACACATTAAAAACATTGTATCAACACTAGATAGTACATTTTTTTAATACAAAACACAATTTTCAAAGAGCAAGTAGTAAAAATAGAATGCAAATGGTAAACTAAGTGGTCATTCCTAAGTGTTGTTAAATTATAATAAATTTTGAAATTAATGTGATAGGGAGTTGACTGTAAGAAGGAATTGGAAAAGTAATCTGTATATAGTTTTAGGTAGTTTAGGCTAAAAGGGATCTATATTGGTGATGATATTAGATCTATATTGGGTCATACCCCGTGAGTTCACAATACTATAGTAATAAGGGTGTCGGGTGATTTGATAATATATACCATCAACCACATGTTATACTTGGCCAAAAAATTATGTTAGTTTCCCCTTTGTTGATGAAATCTAAGTAGGTAGACCTTGGGAAGAATAATGTTTAATGATTTTTAGTGTTAAGTGATTTGGAAGTGTGTGAAAAAGATAAAAATAGTGTGACTAAATTGGTAAATTAAAAACCTCATATTTAGTCTATGTTTTTTATTCTAAGTAAGCAAGAAACAAAAATGAAAAGAGAATTAATTACTAATAAGATAGGCTAATTCCTTTGGTTATGATGAGTAAAGAGTTGGTTAAGGTGTCTCTATATGGAAACATTATAAAAATAAAGTTGATAAGGTTATTTATATATGTGGAAGTAAGATCTTGAAGAACATAGTCGAATAGGTTGATGAAATTTTCTAGAGAGAAAGTAGGCTACAAAACCATGTCAAGCTAGTTGACCTAGTTTACTATAGAGTTACATTTTTATAGACTATAAACTATGAAAATCAGGATTGTAAATGAAAAATAAAAATGATATAGAAGGTAAGAATGAACATTGATAATTTTTTAATATGATTGATTTTTCTAATTTTATGTTATGTTACCCAAATTCTTATTTTTATATTCTACTAATAGAGTCGATTAGGTTTATGAAGTCTTGATAAAACATGTATGTTAAAAATAATTTATGAATAGAGATGACTAGTTTGACTAAGTTTACAAACCTACGGTTGAAAAATAGAATTATGTCAAGATAATTGATCTTGTTACCTATTGTTTGAGAATACCTACAAAGAGAAAATAGAGTCGATTTGGAGTGATTATGTGTTAAACCTATGGCTAGAATGTTAGACTATATGGACAGGTTTGATACAATACTATAGAAATAAAAATATATAAGATGATAATAAATGAATGCATGAAATAAAACCTAAAAGGGTTAGATTCATGTTGGGTTTACCAAAATGTGTATAAGGGAAAGTGAAGCTGATTTACAAATCAATCCTAGCTCGGAGAAGATAAATCACACTTACCCTTCCACTTGTTGGGTATATTTCGACAATTGATGTCATGACCAAGATGGATATACTAGACCTAACCAAGGGTTCCCTTACCATACTAATATTAGTAGATAGGGTTTGAAATATTTTATTAAAGCAACACCATATAATAATCTTAGTTAGGTCCTATGTTTTTTATATTCACAAAGTAAATAATAAAGTAAAGTAAAACCTAATCTAGTGCTCACCAAAGCTTGTGGCAAAAAATGGTGGCAATAAACATAAAATTAAACATGCATATAATAATTTTAATTAAGATATTATAGATATAACCCTAATACATAAAAAAATAAATACATTCAAAATCAATTACTTATGTTACTTATATATACTAAAATAGAGAAAGAGTTAGAGATGTTTACATTGAATATGAACACATCAAGACTCAATCTCTCCCCTAGCTAAAGGTGATTTGAAAGAGGTTTTTATGAGTTATAAGGATCACTAAGATAGGATAAAGTATCCAAGACTTCTCCACAATCCAAGATTCTTATCCAAGTGTAAACCCTAAGTAATGACTCCTCAAGTAGAATGGTAGAAAAGTAGATTGTAAAGAAGTGAAAATGAATGATTAATTGTCTCTTTCTAAGAAATGGATAAAAGAATGTATATATATTTGAATATAACCCTAAATTTTTTTTAAATTTTATTTGATAGATTCATCCCAATTAACCTTATGTCATTATTTAATAAAATCAAACTAGGTCCTGGTCTAGGTCAGCTAGGGTCGCCCAAAGACAACAACATTAATTAAATGTCAAGAAGAGTTTTTGGCTTATGTAAGGTTTGTTTTAGGTGTTTAATTAATTTTAGGAGTGTGTAATAGAGGTTTATTTTATTATGGAAGTGTGTGTGTGTGTGTGTGTGTGTGTGTGTGTGTGTGTGTGTGTGTGTGTGTGTGTGTGTGTGTGTGTGTGTGTGTGTTAATTTTAAATGGTGGTATAAGGGATAATAATCTTGTGAAACACCAATGGTCTTCCCAGCCCTTTCGTTATGCACCCTTTAAGGCATGCACTTAGAGAGATTGAGACTCAGCAAGTTACTATAAGAGATAAAACATCATTAATTACTAAAATTTGAAAATATTATATGTATTAAAATTTTATGTGTCTCTGTGAGCTATAAAAAAGATGTGTCTCCTTGAGATGTAATTTCCAAACCTAAGTTACTCATCAAATTTTGTTTTGGTAAAAAATTAGATAAAATGAATATAATGAATAAATTCAGATTTTATATATGGGTGATTGAATTCTTAATTTATGCATAGATGAATAATATGATAGAGTAATTATGTGTAACTATTCTAATAAATTATAATAATAATCCCAAGCTAAGTTATGGGATTCAAACGCTTATGCAAGTCAACATTAAACTCAATTTGTAGAATGTCATTCGATTATTTTACATGCTCAAGGATGTACATGTTATTAAATCCACCTTTTTTGTGGTTCTTTACAAATATTTATAATAATAACTCTCTTACAACATAAATCTAAAAAATAACTTATATTAAACTACTAACTAATGTCTATTTACAAGATACATTACCATAATAACTATAACCATCCACATGGTCAAATCATAGTAAAACTTCCCTTCACATGATCCATAAATCCATAGTTACTCTGATACCACTAATAATATTTGAAGGAAACTATATAGATATTTAACTCATAAATTTAATAATATATTTGAATACATAGAGAGATATTAAACACACGGTTTCTATACGATTTTCACTTTCACATTTAAAGAGAGAATAAGAAACTAAGAAGTAATGGTCTAAGGCTTGTATGTACCTGGATGTAGTCATGCGCACCGTAATCTAGATGTCGTGAGAACTCCTCTTTGGTTGTGGAGGATGACCCCTATAACAAAAAGAGACTTGGACAAAGAAGGTGTTAGATGAGGAGATGGTGGGCTGCCAAGCAAAAGCTTGATCCCAGAAGTACAATGACTTCCTTAAGGGATGTCAACCCACTGACTGATAAAAAATAATGTCTGATAAAGAACAGAATGATATAAAGACTAAAATGATTAAAGACTAAAAAGGAAATGGAAGCAAATGCTTACCTGAATGTTGTTGTCAGCCTGGTCACAGTCACTAGCGTCGGTGGTCCTACTGGCATCGATTGTCAAGGTCTGTTGACATCAGTTAGTCTACCAACGTCGATTGGGGCGGTGGTCTCTGCAGCTGGCGTCGGTCGGGGTAGTAGTCTGTGGTCAGGTCTGTGGTCTGTAGACAGGTCTAAAAAGGGGTCTGGATGGGTTTTCATGCTATTTGGAAGGTCTAAGAGAGTCTAGTTTTGGTTAACAGTCTGTGTAGAGGTTTGGGCAGAGTTGTAAGGACAATGGATAGAGTGTATGGTCAGACAGAAGATAGAGGCAATAGGGAGACAAAGAAATAAGGATTTAGGTTTGGTCTGGTTAATAGTCTAGTCTGGGGGGGATATTACTTGAAAGTAATAACCAAAAACATAATGAGAACACAGACAATATACATACCTATGACCTGCTGAAGGAGTGCTGTTGATACCTATACATGTTGTTGATGTAGCCTGTGTGGAGGACTTTTTGCTAGTGTAGAAGACTAATGCTATTGCTGGTGCAGAAGCCTTGTGAGAGGGAGAGTGAGAGGTCTAGTTTGAAGATTGGCAAATTTATTGGCAAAGTGGCAGATGGTTGAAGACTGAAGATTGAAGGAGCTGATGATCAGAGGTCGGGTGATTGAAAGTCGAAAGAGAGGATCAAGAGCAGGGGCAAAGGAAGGATAGCGAATGTAGAAAACTATTATGAAGGAAACTGATGCTAGCAATATTGCTAATGTCAGTTGATAGTTGACCGATGTCGGTGGCTAGAAGGTAGGAAAAAGGCTAAAAATAGCCTTTTATCCATTTTCCCAACTGTCAGGTCAGCGAGTCTAAAGAAGAAACGGTCGAAGGTGATTAAAATGGATGAGAGGTTAAAGAGGAGAAGTTGGAATGGGGGTCTAGGCATTAATATTGGCCATGTGGGGAATGAAGGGAATCCAAAGAAGGGTATCCAAGGGTGGTGAGGTGGCAATGGAGAGAGAATTATTAACTTAAAATAAGATAATTATTTCAAATTAATAAGACATGGGTTAGGAGTGGTTAAGTGGACCAAAGGGGACTAAGGGGGGGAGAAAGGACCAAGGGGTAGACATGATTTCTATGTCTACATTTGCCCCTTTTTGTCTTGTTGGTTGGTATGGATGAACTACAAGACAAAAATAGGAGTTGATTTCCCTAGGTATGGGATGAGGTTGATTTCATCTTATTGGTTGTTCAAGTGAACTGTAAGACAAAAACAAGAGGGTTGGTTGCCCCGATTATGGATGAGGTATTCCCCCTCAAAGCAAGAATCGAGGGAAGGGAACTGGGAATCGGGTGCTGATTTGACAGAGAGTGGATAGAGAGAGGGTGAGTGAGAATGCTGCAATAGTCATGATTGTGCGTATACCACTTCCCGGGATGGTCAGGTCAAATTTTCATAGGTCAAGGGTTGAGGAGTGCCAAAATTGAAATAACTGAGCCCTAGCATTTAGTTGTCTGCTGATTGGGTTATTCAATCTAAGCTAAATCTCCAATAGTCATCATGTTCCAGGTATCTCAAGCTCAAGAAGTGCTCCCAGAAACATGAAAAAGTCACAAGTAGTGGGGATCAACCGGCTTGCGATCTTATACTTTTGAAGGTCAAAAATAGTCTACGCACAAGTTTTCTAACCAATCGTGGGGTAGCATACATGCAAAAACAACCACTGTGAAGTCACTTTGGAAGTGGTCATAGTCAAAGGAGATAGTCACGATCTCCATGGTTATTGGTCAAGGTTAAGGTCATGATCAAAGGATAGAATGGTTTGTCCATCAAGGAGATGAAAAAATGAGGGTGGTCAAGCTAACCCCAGAAGACAGAGTGCTGCCTACATAACCCTTGTGGTTAGGGCCTCAGGCCAATGTAGTTCTCCCTAAAAGGGAGGAAGAGGGTCAAAGGTATGGATTGGTCTTGGTCGAGGTCAAGTTCATGGTTAGAGGATTGGTCAAAGGAAAGAATGGTTTGTCCATCAAGGAGATGAACAAATGAGGGTGGTCAAGCTAACCCCAGAAGACAGAGTGCTGCCTACATAGTCCTTGTGGTTAGGGCCTCAGGCCAATGTAGTTCTCCCTAAAAGGGGGGAAGAGGGTCAAAGGTATGGATTGGTCTTGGTCGAGGTCAAGTTCATGGTTAGAGGATTGGTCAAAGGAAAGAATGGTTTGTCCATCAAAGAGATGAACAAATGAGGGTGGTCAAGCTAACCCCAGAAGATAGTCATGTCATCTAAGTGTTGCCTACATAACCCTGGTCTTAGGGCCTCAGATTAAGAGTCAAAGAGGTCGATGATCTTGGTTGAGGTGAAGGTCATGGTCAAAGTACTGGTCAAAGGAAAGAATGGTTTGTCCATCAAGGAGATGAACAAATGAGGGTGGTCAAGCTAACCCCAGAAGATAGTCATGTCATCTAAGTGCTGCCTACATAGCCCCGGTCTTAGGGCCTCAGACCAATGTATTTCAGACTAAGAGTCAAAGAGGTCGATGATCTTGGTTGAGGTCAAGGTCATGGTCAAAGGATTGGTCAAAGGAAAGAATGGTTTGTCCATCAAGGAGACAAACAAATGAGGGTGGTCGAGCTAACCCTAGAAGACAGTCATGTCATCTAAGTGCTGCCTACATAGCCCCAGTCTTAGGGCCTCCGACCAATGTAGTTCAGACTAAGAGTCAAAGAGGTTAATGATCTTGGTCGAGGTCAAGGTCATGGTCAAAGGACTGGTCAAAGGAAAGAATGGTTTGTCCATCAAGGAGATGAACAAATGAGCATGGTCGAGCTAACCCCAGAAGATAGTCGTGTCATCTGAGTGCTACCTACATAGCCTCGATCTTAGGGCCTCAAACCAATGTAGTTCAGACTAAGAGTCAAAGAGGTCGATGATCTTGGTCGAGGTCAATGTCATGGTCAAAGGATTGGTCAAAGGAAAGAATGGTTTGTCCATCAAGGAGATGAATAAACGAGGGTGGTCGAGCTAACCCTAGAAGACAGTTGTGTCATCTGAGTGCTGCCTACATAACCTCGGTCTTAGGGCCTTAGACCAATGTAGTTCAGATGAAGAGACAAAATGGTCGATGATTGGTCTTGGTCATGATGAAATGATGAGGGGAAGATGATGTTGTAGCCTTTTCCATATTGTGTGATGGTGTATTCTGCAACATTGGTCGAGAGGTCTTTCATCCCTAGAAATTTTCCATATTCGTGATGGATGTTTGCTAAAAATGAATTGAGGTCTATTTATGCTTCAACAAGTATTGGTTTATGCTTAACATAAATTGTGTCGGGTCGATAGTTTCCATGTATATTGGTGTCCATAGAAACTATGTGAAATGGACTAGGTCATGTCGGTGGTCTGAAAATGTTTTTGTTTTGATTTGGTTTGGGTTTGGATAGATAATGATTGGGTTGAATGCGTGACCAAAGTGTGACAAAAAGTGAAAGGCAAATTGCTCTTTCATTGACAAGGACCAGAATGATGGCATAGGTAAGGGGTGTTAGAACAAAAGCCCCGTTCATGCATTACGTCATTGACCAGTGGTTGTGTTTAGAGAAGCAATCGAATCACTTAACGTTAAGTGAGCTCTAAATCCCTTGAGTATGTTGGGGTGATAGGATTGATTATGTGAGATGGATGGAAGGGGGAACCCTTTTTGGCAGCAACAACTGTGCCCCTTTTATAGGTGACCCTGAGAACGATTATAGACAAGTCCATGACTCTAAAGGTTGTCAGTCAATTTTTTTTTTGAAGGCATAATGATCGATGTGGGAAGCCTGCGAGGGGATGTCATTTTGCTTTGTGGTCATGTCATGAAGCTGATCGATGTGGGAAGCTTCTGAGATATTGTTGTGTGTACCAAGATTTAGGCATAGCCATCCTTCGAGGAAGTGGTCTATATTCTAATTTTTATATGTTTTTGATATAATTTTGGCCTGGCTGTCCTTCAAGGGAGCAGTCTAGTAAATACAATAATGATGATGCAGCTATCCTTTGAGGGAGCAGTCTACATTTATAGTTTTATGACCTTGGAATATGCATCCCATTTTTATAGTTTTGATTTTTATTTTTTATTTTTTGACTGGACTTTTGGTCATGGACCTGACTATAGAGGTTTAGAGGGTTTCCCTTTTATTAGGATGAAGCATTCATGCTTGATAAAAGGGTTAGGATTGAGGGTTGAAGGAGATAGGAATGACGGTGATAGAGACTGCTCAAGGGATCGATCTCAAGTTAAACATCAAATGAATAATTACTTGACTAACAGTGGACTGGTCAAAGATGCAAGGCATAAAGGGGCTCAAGTTCTGACAAAGTCCTGACCCATGATTATGTTATGATGTAAGGTCCGAATCAATTGGGATCAAACTTGCCCCATTTGCTTCGTTCCAAATTGGTCACATGTTGATTGATGTTGAAGGAGTTGGTTGATGTTTGGTCAAATTTTGGGGTCGATGCGGAAGAAGTTGGTTGATATTTGATCAAGGTTTGATTGAGGTCAGTTTGAACATTTGGTCGAAGATAGGTTAAATGTTTGGTCGAGGTCGGGTTGACGGTCTGGTTGAGGTCAGGTCGATGCTTAGTTGAGGCCTAGTTGAATGTTTGGTCAAGGTCAGGTCGATGCTTGGTTAGGATTAAAAGAGTGATTGATATTTGGTTAAGACTGGGTTGAAAGGTTGGTCGAGGCTTGGATGAAAGTTGAATTCCCCCAATGGCTAGGGAGAATGTCTAATAGATTGGTCAAGGTTGGTTGAGGTTTGGTGGCTAGATTAACTGTGTTGATGTCAAATAAGGGGGTTAATGGTGGCAAAGAGACCATAATCGGGTGTGGAGATCCCGGTTTAGGTGATGAGGCTTGAGAAGCATGGGTCGGTGTTGATGATTTGTTGAAGGGGTGGTCAAGAGGATCCTTGATGAGAAGGGTATCCTTTTTCTAGTGTTGACGAATGACTGCTTTAAGAGTGCAACAACACTCAGTGTCATGTCTCGGAGTGTGGTGATAATGATAGAATTTAGAGTTGTTGAACCAAGATGGTCTTGATCCGAGAGTTGATGAGTGGGATGGTGTTTTGGGTTTGTTGATAGTGTGGTCGAGAAGAAAGGTGTCTTTCTCCAAACATTGGCGAATGACAACCTTGAGGGCACAAAAATGCTCAGTGTCATGCCTAGGCATGCGATGATACACACAAATATTAGTGTCATCGAACTAGGGTGGTTTTGGTTTGAGGGATTGATATGGTTTAAGAGGTGGGAGATTGATGCGAGAAGACTGCAACAATTGCCATAACAGCAGGGCATAAGAACCTGCTAATGGGTCTGTGTGTCTTGTTGCAGTGGGGGTTGAGGACTTTGGTTTGAGAGGCGTAAGAGTTGTTGGTCGTACCATCATTTTCATGGGTGGTGTAACCACATGTGGAGATGGCACTTTGGTGGTGATAGGTGTTGGATGTTTTGGAGGAAATATATGTCTGATGGGTTGAGTGAGTAATGGAGGCGACTTGCCTCTGTGAGGTATGGGATTAAGAAGCACCCCTATTATAGTGGATAGATGCGGGCCCAAAATTGAAGGTAGTGATGAAGGTGGGGGAGGAGTCCTCCAGTGTGGTTTAATGGCCTTCGTTGGTTTGGGGTGAGGGCCACTATTGTATGAGGCAAGGTTAGATACGAGTTTGGGTTCGGGTGTGGACGGAGGTGAGTGAGATGTAGCAATCTCAAGTAAAATACAAGAGGAAACCGTGACTGGGTCTTCCTCGATCAAAATAGACGAAGAGACTGGTTCTTCTCTTAGTGGAGAAGAAATAGGAGAGTGTGGCACTGTAGTTGGATAGAGCATAGGAATGGTCATGGTCTTGATGTGTGGTCTAAGCATGGGGAATGTATGATCCCCCATTGATGACAAAAAGGATGAGGGTGAGGCAATCAGTGTGGGTGCCATCAAAGCATCCTCCAATATGAGAGAGGTCAATGGAGGACTAATAGGAGAAGAAAATTCTTCATCTTGTGGAGGAGGAATGGGGGAAGAAGGGTCTTCCACCTGTGAAGTAGATTGGTCAGGGACAAGAGAAAAGACAGTGTCGACCGTGCATATATTATGGTCTTAAGGGTCATTGGTCATGGTCTAGACATTGTTTTGAGTAGGTGGGTGATTAGGAAAGGGTTATTTGAAGATGTCGAGGTTTTGATTGGGCGGTGCATTTGGGTTGTCCAAGATGAGATCCCCCTTGTCTAGCATGTCTTGGATGATGTTTTTGATGGTTTGACAATTGTCCATGTCATGGCCTTTGACACGGTGATAGTTGAAAAATTCATCCTCCTTGTACCATGCAGGGATAGGTGTTGAGGGGTCAAATTGGAGTGGTCAGATTGAAGGGAGATTGAGGACCCCCTTCTTGATGATTTTATCCAAGATAGAGGCATATGACTCTCCAATTGGAGTGTATTGATGTTGTATGGATCATCGTTGGAAGTGTTTCTTGATGTAGTCTAATGTTGAAAATTGAGGTCGATTGGTTATTGTTGAAGATGATGGTCTAAAGATGATAGTGTTTGCTAACCCCTTGGACTAGGAGTGGGTAGAAGAAGGTTTGGATGAAGAAGGGTCATTAGATTTTGCATTGTCATTACGCAATTTGACCTTATTTTCATCGATGGCATAGAGTTCAAGCTTTGTTGCCATTGTGAAAGCGTCATCGAAAGTGCAAAATGTCTAGATCCATAAGGTAGAAGAGATGTGCCTATCACATGCTCGAGAAAATAGCTCAATGAGCTTAGGTTGAGGTAAGGAGAAGGAGAGCTGGTTGATCAAGCCTCTCCAACAGGTGACAAAATTGACTATGGATTCGTCGTCAAATTGCCTGATGGAATAGAGGTCTGTGATTGAGACTTGTTTAGTGATGTTGATAGAAAAATGGTCAAGAAATAATTGGGTGAGTTGAGTGAATGAAAAGATAGAATGTCTGGTAAGAGAGTTATACCAGTCAAGGGTGGGGCTAGAAAGTGACATGGGGAACGTGCGTAGAAGTAACGCATTGTCATGGGCTATGAGATAGCAAGCGTGTCTGAACGCTCGAAGATGTTGTTGTGGGTCCTCCTTACTCTGAAAGCGAGTAAATTTAGGGAGTTCCCACTGGTTGGGATAAGGTCAGATGGGCACAAAAGGATGGATGGGTTCATTATAAGTTTTCTCATATGACAGAGCATTGCTTGAACCAGAGATAGAGGTTTCGAGACTAGTCATCTTGTCCATCAGCATTTTGATGAGATTAGCTAACGAATTGGTATGTGGGGCACCCCCTAGGTTATAGGGTACCTGGAAGGTGGTTGAAGAGGCATATGATGTACTTGGTTGTGCTTGTGTAGGCACAACATATGGGTAGTGCGTCATAGGGATAGATGTCGTGGTCAAAGAGGCTTGTGCCATGAAGTTGGAGGACACAAGTTGACTAGATACCGCTAGAGGTGGTTGAGTGGTGGCACTAGTAAAAGGATAGGTTGTCACTCCCGCATGTATAGGTGCAAGAGTGGGTGAGGTCAAGACAATCAAGTTCTGGTATGGTGTAGAACTCAGTTGAATTGTGTGAAGTTGAGGGGGTAATGACACCCCGATGGAGGTAGGTTCAAAAATAGATGGGGAGGCCAAACTTTGCATATTGGCCATGGTCGAGTGACTAGTCGAGATAATAGGCTGAGTCATGATGGGTTAGGTAGCGGATGATGTCGATGTCATTGCCGCTATGAGTGAAAGGTCTCACATTTGGTTTCTTGCGAGATAGTTTTGGAGGGATTTGACATTGAGGTCCAAGAATCTTTTGAAATCTTGGTTCCCTTTAGGGACAATGGGGGTCTGAGTTGGGGTTGGTTGAGTAGGAGTTCTTTCGGTCTCTGAGTGGAACTCCATTATAGGACTGGTTATAGACAGGGAGGGGGGAAGTGGTTGATGCCTCGCATGGTCAAGAAAAGCCTCAGTTTGATTGCGTGTCAAAACCATTCAAGGCAAGAAGGGTCAAGTTTCAAAAACTATGTTTTTTCAGTTTCAGAAACTCAAAATGTGATTTTGGCAGAATAAGGGTCGGGTTTTAGGCTGCTATTTAAAAAAAAAGAACTGTGACAGTGACCGATGTCAATTGAAAAACTGATGTTGGTGATATTAGATGGCCGACGTCGGTCAGATAACCGATGCCGGTGAGGAAAGGTTGCCAACATCGGTGGTAAAACTGATGCCGGTGACTGTGGTTTTCTAGAAACCCAAAAGATTTGAGATTTTTTGGAAAAAAAAGAAGAAGAACGTCCTCACAAGCTCAAACAAGCAGATAGGAATAGAAAAATAGAGATGGAGACAGGCAGACCCTAAGCGTTAAATCCTAAGAATCAACTTTTAGAATCTTGTGGCTTATGCCTTAAAGTGATGTTTGGGAAGATTGGCTTTTGAGATGGGTCCAAGAAGAGGTAGTCTATGGATGGTTTCATGTTTGTTTAGGCACTCAAGAGTCTGGGTTAGGTTCGGTATGTGGCCTAGTGCTAAGGAGCAAGCTCCCCTCACTTCACAAGCCCAGTGATAAGCTGGTCTCGCTTAGCCAAAATATACCTTCCCTAGAGATTATCCTCTGCCAGAGAATGGAGTGGGCTTTCCCCTTGGTGATGAAATCCAAGTGAGATTGCCAGGGAGGGGTAAGGTATCCACTGGGGGATGAAATCCCAGTCGGGCCTTGTCTCAAGTAAGTTTGATGTTTGATTTGTGCAGGTGATTAGGTTGTGTAACATAAGTGTGATTAATTCATGATGCAGACTAATTACTAGATGTGGACTAAGAAATGCAAGCAAGTAGAAATGAAACGCAGTGTGTTTTAAGTGCAAGTCAAAATGTTAGTTCGTATGAAGACAAATGGAGAAAGGGTTGAAGAGCATGACTTTTGACTAGTCTATGATGTAAGAAAAGAAAGAAGAGTTCTTTTTAATCCTGCTTATGATGTCATTTGAAAGATAGAAGAAAGAGATGAAAAGGAGAATCCTAATGCACCCTATATAAACAGAAAGAAAAGAACCCAAGGAAGACCCTAGGGTCCCACCGGGCGTGCCAGAATGTTTTTATACGATTTTCGCTTTCACATTCAAAGAGAGAATAAGAAACTAAGAAGAAATGGTCTAAGGCTTGTATGTACCTGGATGTAGTCGTGCGCACCGTAATCCAGACTTCATGAGAACTCCTCTTTGGTTTTGGAGGATGACACCTGTAACAAAAAGAGACTTGGACAAAGAAGGCATTAGATGAGGAGATGGTGGGCTGCCAAGCAAAAGCTTGATCCCAGAAGTACAATGACTTCCTTAAGGGATGTCAACCCACTGACTGATAAAAAATAATGTCTGATAAAGAATAGAATGATAGAAAGACTGAAATGATTAAAGACTAAAAAGGAAATGGAAGCAAATGCTTACCTGAATGTTGATGTCAGCCTGGTCATAGTTGTCGGTGTCGGTGGTCCTACCGGCATCGGTTTTCAAGGTCTGCCAACATTGGTTAGTCTGCCGACGTCAGTTGGGGCGGTGGTCTCTGTGGCCGGTGTCAGTCGGGGTAGTAGTCTGTGGTCGGGTTTGTGGTCTGTAGACAGGTCTGAAAAGGGGTCTGGACAGGTTTTCATGCTGTTTGGATGGTCTGAGAGAGTTTGGTTTTGGTTAACGGTCTGTGTAGAGGTTTGGGCAGAGTTGCAGGGACAATGGATAGAGTGTATTGTCAGACAGGAGATAGAGGCAATAGGGAGATAGAGAAATAAGGATTTGGGTCTAGTCTGGTTAACAGTCTGGTCTGGGGGGGATATTACTTGAAAGCAATAACTGAAAACATAATGAGAACACAGACAATATACATACCTGTGGCCTGCTGAAGGAGTGCTGCTGATACCTGTACCTATTGTTGATGTAGCTTGTGTGGAGGACTTGTTACTGGTGTAGAAGACTAATGCTGTTGCTGGTATAGAAGCCCTATGAGAGGGAGAGTGAGAGGTCTGGTTTGAAGATTGGCAGATTGATTGGTAGAGTGGCAAATGGTCGAAGACTAAAGATTGAAGGAGTTGATGATCAGAGGTCGGGTGATTGAAGGTCAAAAGAGAGGATCAAGAGCAGGGGCAAAGGAAGGATAACGAATGCAAAAAACCGTTATGAAGGAAACTGATGCCGTCAATATCATTGACGTCAGTCAATAGTTGATCGACGTCGATGGCTGGAAGGCAAGAAAAAGGCTAAAAATAGCCTTTCATCCGTTTTCCCAACTGTCGGGTCAGCGAGTCCGAAGAAGAAATGGTGGAAGGTGATTAAAATGGATGAGAGGTTAAAGGGGAGAAGTTGGAATGGGGGTCTAGGCATTAATATTGGCCATGTGGGGAATGAAGGGAATCCAAAGAAGGGTATCCAAGGGTGGTGAGGTGGCAAGGGAGAGAAAATTATTAACTTAAAATAAGATAATTATTTTAAATTAATAAGACATGGGTTAGGAGTGGTTAAGTGGACCAAAGGGGACTAAGGGGGGGAGAAAGGACCAAGGGGTAGACACGATTTCGGTGTCTACACACACTATTTTTCTATTACATATTTCATTCAAGACATTACAAATATATAGGAATGTCAATCCTATATTTGTGGATATTCATATCTCCATCAATATATCAATAAATCCCTATGATTACTCAACCACACAACCTCCTAAATACCTATAAATACTCATGAAATAATAAACTTATGTGAACTATATATGTAACTCACCAAACATAGGATATAATCATAACTACTTAAAAATTACATAACTATTGGTGACTAATTAATCACATAATATTCACATTAAAATATTAACTCACTAGCAAACTCCATGTGATTTCTAATTTTCCTAACTTCTACTATTGACCAAATACTCCTATGAGACATACATAGAGTATTATTGACTCTCCAAATCTAGATATAACACCTATACATGATCCTTGGCAATGTTATTAGTATGATTCACCATATTATGAGTATAGAGCACCTTATGTTAATAACTTAGTTGTGATAATTGGCTATCCATTTATTTATAAATATTCTAATAAGTACAAAAAATAAAATATTCAATAAAATATAAAAACATTAAAATAACCCATAAAATACAAAAATATTTAGCATTACCATGTTTATTATCTCCTTGGCATATATATTATTTTTTTCATGTTAGTATATATCATATCATATCATTATTATACACACATATATATATTTCACACATATTTGTGTGTGATACAAACATACCACAACCTCATAATACATACACATATAGTTTTTTTACCTCTCTTCCACTCATGTCATATAGTACATAGGGGGAAACTACTTCATTGATCATGATTGACATATGTTACATATATTTTATGATAATTTATACATTATCATGTTTGAGATTATATATTAACACTTACAAATTTATATATCCATTCTTATATATTTCACAATGTACTTGATATGCTATGGTATGTGACATTTATTGATAACACATATATGTAGGGGCTAGTATGATATGTTTAGGTTGGTTGATTATAGTTCATTTATTCACATTGTCACTTCCTTTAGTTTATTTCATTATATTATTAAATATCTTGTGAAACATTTGAATATATTATTTACTTGTTGGCATCTATGCCATTGTATGTTTTTTTAGACATTTAAATATGTCATTCTATGTTGATTGGAAATTTGAATATGTTATTTCCTTTTGATTGTGTGGAATGTCTTCCTTTTGCATCACATTGAGTGGTTTTTATGTGTGTGCTTTATTTTTTGTTAATATTTTAATGTTTCTCTAGATGTTGACATGATACATAAGATGCATCTTAGGGATTGATGTGATTTCATACTACATGTTTCATATATATTCCTACTTAGAAATGTTAATCATATATGCTACATGATTAATACATAGATTATATAATTACCTTATCCTTTTGAGTTGAGGTACCTACCAAATTATATTTCCCTCACCTCAAAAGGTGGGAATATTAGTGGAGGCATGTTATAAAAAAGTGATCTCCACATTTGCATACTTTCTATATATTAGTAGGGGAATGTTATACATGACCTCACACTCAATTGTCAGTATCTCTAGATTTCATTCAGATAATATTGCAAATACATGATCTGCACACTTTCAAAATCTCCAATATAGTTACATGATTCAGAGATACACTTGGGTTAGAATCATACACATTGCACCAATTTTTAATAGATTTGAAATAGATTTTTACATATTTGTGACAAATATACTTCAATTTTTGATATATTATAAGTGCATATTCCATGTTAGTTCACAAAAAATAAAAAAATTATCAATTATATCTATAGATTATTATCACTGGGAAGCACTGATTACACTAGGAGTAGTGTTATCAAACCTTTTTTATATGTATTTATTGGTTTTATATATATATATATATATATATATATAGGTTGATTTTATTAGATCATTCAACCTCACCAAATGTATATGTTATGTTGATTAAATTATCCAACTTTACTATACTTATAAGATTATTTGATTAAATCACTCACCCTCGACATATTATGTTTATTCAAACTTGAGTTGTGAGATTAAGATTTAGTGATCTCAATGGTCATGTCATAACTCATCCTTATAATATATTTGGGGCATAATACCTTCTAATCTCCTTATTTATATCTCCAAGGTTCAAGATATACCTATATTATCTCCAATGCTTCATAAGTAAGCACCTTTTCTAGGTTAAAGTACTAACGGCCAACATGATTGCATCAAAACATAGGTGTACTCCTTCCTAACTCTATTTAATTTTAAAAATTTAAATTATTTCAAATTCCATATTATATGCACTAATTTATACTAAAACATGCTATTGGTTACAGGCCATACACCATTAAAACACTCAAAGTGGGCTTAAGCAAAAGCAAGGTGTGTTGTACACACCTATGTGTATAGTTGTTTCCTTTAAATTATTAATTTCATCCTTATGAATTAATATATTAAATGGGAGGAATTTAGATACTAAAACTCAATATTTATGTTATCTTAATCTCATACATTTGATAAATACCAATCAGGGCTCTATCCTTTAGATTTATACCTTCCTACTTCCAAAAGGCTCACATTCACCATCTCATTATGCCTAAATGATTATCTTATAGTCTAAACCATATAATTATGATGATGTAAACAATATATACACTATATAAATATCAAAACTTGATACATATCCTTCACTATTGGTTACATATACTACCTATTTCCTAGCCTTTTGGACACTATCAACAACAAAGGGATACTATCATTGACACTAATGTTCAGATACTTAACTAGTGTCTAGTAATCAAAATTCATCCAAATTAAAAATTATAAAAAATTTATGAGTTGGCCTATTTGTCTTATTGAACCCTATCATGAGATATTTTAAAAATTTATGGTATAAATAAAATTCTAATCCTTATCATTATTCATCTATAAAATACCAAAAAAGCACCTACTAAGGCTCATTCAATCAATTGCACAAATGAGTTACTTTGCCTTATTCATACCTATTTATTTATTATTCATAGGATCAGTCATATAAAAGGTTTGAATTATCCAAATAAAAACCCATGAGTGGTATTTATAAATATACAAGATATATCATTACATCCATCTACATATAACTTATTACACCATTACTCACGCACACTTCCACACATTGAGTATAACTACATATTTATATATCCCACCTTGGAGTATTGCCTATATAAGCAATGATCATTAATAGAGGGATATTTGAGGCCAAATCAACACCATGAGCCCACTAACCCATTTTTTGTAAAACTCATTCGAAGGGTGAAAAAAGGTGAAGATATAGGGTTTGATCAATAAAAAGAGAAAAACATCTTACATTATAGATCTGAAGACATCATCGTAAAGGTGGCATAAAATCCATAATGGTGAAGTTCATTAAATTGATATCTATTAGGTATTATTTATAAGATAATAACATTGATGGTAGTGTCCCAAGGTAAATGGTAGTATCTATAGCTTTAGAAACCATTAATAAAATCTGATGACTATCTCAGAATACTAATCATGCATACTCTTGCATGTGTTCAACCCATATAATCTTGCACATAGTAAACGTAGTTTAGTATCATTTCTCTCTGGTATTAAAATCAATTGAAGATCTTTCAAATTTGGTACTTTTTAAATTTATCATATCCCAAAAAAATATTTAGAATATTCATGTATCTGAGTTTGAAATTAATAGTCCTATTGTATATTAGTTTATCACCCTTATTCTTAAGTTGTTTATATGTTTTTTAAGATAAGGTAAATAAATGGGTTTTAAGGGCTTCCATAACTTGTACATTAAAAAAAACTATAGACATATATCCACCCATCAAAACAAACCAAAATTGACATCTCCCAAAATCTAACAAGATCCCTCCCAAACCAACATGTAACTATCCAAAAAACCTCACCTGACTAACCAAAAGCACATAAAACAACATAGCTACATACAACCCCTACCCATCCTACAGTTCCTCCTGGATGGTAATAGTGAGATTGTTATTATTTTTGGTGTCAAAATTTTCCATTGTGATACCTTCTTTCTTCTTCATATTTTCCCTAGTTCTTTTATAATGCCCCTTAGCCATAGGTAGATTCTCTAGATCATTGATAGGCTCTGTCACCTTCACCCTCTTCTTGTTATGAATTATCCTCTAGAGAACCAAGGATGAAAGAGACTTAGTATGTTACTTATGGGTTGTGATTTCATGCATAAACCACCTGAGAATCACTTTTTGAATATTAATTGAATAATCAATACTATCAAATTTACTTTGACTAATAAGATACTCTTCCACTCTATCAAATTTAAAATTTAGACCTTTATCCTAGGTAAAAGACATGTGAGCAAGGCTTTGAATCTCATCCACATTTTGATTAATAGAGACATCACCAATCTGAGTCTTCCCCTTCTTTTTAGCCTATAAATATTCAAACTTCAACAAATTTAGCCCATCCACAACCTCTTCCTCTTAAACAAAAATTAAATCTTCTCTAGAATCAACCTTTTTAGGAAGAAATTACCCTTTCTTATAAGATTTTCCCTTAGAAAATTTTCTCATTTTGTGTTTGTAATAATATGGTCATGAGGTTGAATAAAAACCTATTTTTTGAATACCTTGTTTACTAGAGGAGTCTCTTGTTCATCCCTATAAAATACTTATATATCATAAAAATAAGTGCATGATGCAAAGGCTTTCTCTTCTTATCACATTTTACATCCACAATGGATATTTCATGAAAATGCAAAATGTAAAAAAGGCAAACTCAGGGGAAATTATGCCTAAATTAATTTAGGAAAATGAAGTGAGACTAATGGACAATTTTTTCCTACCTTCTAATGTGATGTATAGCATGACTTTATTTGAAACCTCACCAAACAGAGAAGGAACTGTTTCTCAATAAAATACACTATTTAAAGGATCCAACATCTCCCCTTCCAGTAGAAACTTATCCTTTTCTTCTTTATAATTTATTACTATTATGAACATTTTAATGGCTTTCATATCCAAAATAGTCACATGAGCTATCAATTCCTATATTATTTCTATAGTTATGCCATTGAATATCAAATCTATACAATTTAAATCCTTGAGAAACTTTTTGAAAATGTGTTTATCATATTATTCCACCCTTTTCATGAAATTTTCCATTCCTCTAATTTGTAGGATCTCCTATAGTTTATCATTCTCCTTAAATCTTCCATCTAGGATGGGCTTAATCCATCTTGTTTTTCCATTCACCATTTTAGGTCTCTTTACAATTCCCTTTATCATCATAATAATTCTAGTTCTATATTTATAAGATTAAATGCGTAAAATAAAAACCCTATCAAGTAATAATGATTCAACATAAGCCACTATTTGTCTATCATCACCACAAGCATGGAAAAAAGCTTTCCCAAATTTTAATATAATTGATCCTTCTCCATTTGGTAATATGGGGAGTTAAATACATGAGACAAAGTAGTGAGAATTGGAGGCTAAGCTGACACTTCTATTAAGTCTCATTAAATTAACATGCCCCCTACCTATCAAATAAAAATTAAAACCAACACTAGGAAATATGTATAATAGAAGGAATATATTCAAGTGTTGTTAGTCATTTCATAATAAATTTTCCTTTACCATTCTTTGGATAACCAAAATGGGAAGATTTTCTAAAGATTTTCACCTTCTTAGATCTATTGAAATAAATTTTTCATTTTCAAACTAGTCTACAACTTAATTCCCTTCTCTAAACACATGTTGGATGTTGATGTCATGGAAAGAATCAATAATAAAGTAGGTTTACTCTATGATATGGTTTATGATATAGGTTTTTAGATTATTTTTCAATATACAATTTATTATATTTAGAGAATCACCTTTTATCACAATTCTATTTATCATGATTTCTTTTTCCAACCTCAAACCCAAAAGAGAATGTAAGGCTTCTACCCAATGGTTGGTATGAGTACCCATACTTCCAACATAATTTGTAATAAAATTATATTTATCATCCATCACTATACACCCACCTCTAGAAACATGTGGGTTCCCTTTTGTGCCCCATAAATTTTTTATTTCACCCAGCTCGAGGATGGGATTTTCCATTTAATGTTTTTCCTAGCTTCAATTCTGAGATCCAAATTATTACTATTTTTTTACCTCAACCTACCAAAGGCATGTAATTCTAGTTTCCTATTCATTCATACTTGAGGAATTATCATAAGGGATAATTTTAAGATTCTCCAAAATGCTAGATTGATTTTTTAACACCATTTTTCTAGGCAGTTCTTTAGCCTAGAACATCATATTGTTTTGTTCCTTTTAAAGACCCCAAAATATGTGTGGTAGTGCTAATTTATATATGTTCTTAATCCTATCATTATTATAAGGATGATTTCGAGACAACCAAGCTTTTAGAACATGATATTAAAACTAGGTGATCAAAAAATGTTCAAAAAAACCTCCAAACATCCATGTAAAAGGACCACCCTACAAGAAGGTGTGCCAAATTTTAATATTTAGAATTTTCTCTAAAATCTTTTAATTTTTAGGGTTTGTTTTTAAATTTCCTGGGTTCCAATTGTAGTTTTCAATTCCAACACTAATTCATAGGAGTGAAAACATGATTCACATACCATTATGTGTATTCATTATTAGTCTCCCTTTTTATTTCATGTTTTTATATTCACACCAATTTATGAAAACATTTACTAATTTCATGCTTTCTCAATTATTTGTCGGAACACCATATTTACCAACACTGAGATGTGAGTGAGCCTATCCTAAGAATAAAAATTATTCATCATTCCATCCCTATCAATTAATGTTATATAATCACCTCAATTATTTATCTACTCAAATATGCACACATGCTTTCACACACATGCATCAAAGTGTGGCATTTTTTATGTGCCTAATTTTGGTAAAATACATTTTATCATTGCATATTTATCATGTTATACCATAGTTGGATAATTTATTTACAATCAGGTACTTTCAAACATATTCCACCAAATTATAACCTTAAAAATATTAAGACATGTACATTTCCTTATAAACATCTCAAATATGTCATTTATCAACACCAAGATCCAGTTGTTCATTATAAGTTATATTTGATCTTTATTTTGAGATTTTTTCCTATAATGACATAATAATAATTTCATTGATCCTAACTAGGAGAATCAATGGTTCATTTATTTTTTCCCTCTTTCTTTTGTTGGTGCTTTCTACCTTGTCTTTATTTCATATGCCTTAATAATTTATTGTCATTATCTTCTAGGATCCTTTATGTGTATGTATCATAGAGAGCCATATACACACAAATATACCCTAAACCATCATGTATTGATTAAATCTCATATAATTTAAATATATTCCATGTCAGGTATCTCAATAACATCTTCCAAGACTTATAAAAAAACTACACATTCTTATAAGTAATTAGCATATTCATCATAAATTTATAAGCCATCATTGCAAGTATTATGTTTTCAAATATTGTAATAATATAAGTTCATATCAAATCATATTGTTTAATTAGATTATATAAGGAGAAAAGGTGAAGTCATTTATATAATTTTTGTTACAAACACTCATAAACTCTAGAACTACATTGAGGCATGATTCTACTACATATGTGATATCAACCCTCAATATGGAGTCCTGAGCCACTAACCCTTGCACATAATCTAATCTTGTGAAATTATTCCAAACTAAATATATAGTAAATAATAACATTTACAAATAGTTATAACACTAAATTCAACAAAAAACCAATATTATAATCATTTATTTATGTCAATGAAACTCATAAAGTCTTAAAAATTTGAAGAGGTCATGTTGGAGGTATAACCAATAGGAGGGGGATGAATCAGTTTTAAAAATCCTATTTCAATTCCATAGATTATTCATTAACCAATCAAAAATATCTAGAGATATAACAATGTATAAATAATAATTCATATGGGCAAGAAGTGAAAACACAACACATGAACACAAGATCTATGTGGGAAACACTGTAGGGGGCTAAAAACCACTAATGTATAGAATGGAATATAGTTATATAATAGATGAATAAAAATTTTAGTGAGGGACCAACCCCATAAGGAGCACCAACCCCTCACTAATCAAGAACCAACTCAACTAGTCCTTTAGCAAGTTCCAAACTCCAAGGAGGATCCAAACCCCTTGGTAACCCAAAACCAACTAAAATATATTGAAAATATGATAAAACTTGGATAATTTTTTATTAATCAATTTAATATGACCTCTTTATTTTGTTCTTCTCACACTTCTTTCTCTCTCAAATAGCCTATTAAGCTTTCTCGCTCAACTAGCCCTTTCTTTGGTAGAGTTAGGCCAAATCACCTTGTTCAAAACTTATAGAAACATTATTAGATATTCATGGAATATTCATAAAACATATATTATTATATTAAATCACTTTAAATATTCTCCAAAACTCTATTTCCTTCGCTCATATACTCAATATTCTAACTAGTCAAAATATGCCTATTTGGCCTTGTCTTTATACTTGACTTTTACTCTTACTCATATTAGTTAGTAAAGAACCTCACAACACTTATATCACCATTTAAATATATCAATACACACGTTTCACAAGTAAAACAACCACTACATAGTCCAGTCATTTCCCTTAAGGTCCAAAACCACCATTAGGCCAAATATAGACCTAATACGATTATGCCTTCTCCAAGTACACATTTCACTTAGGCCACGTAGGAATAAAATTATAATCCACACATGGATTAAAAACATAAAATTTAAATTTAATAGACCCATAATAATCTCCTCTTATATACCTAACACCATTTGTATCTTTTCACTACTTGAACCACCTAATTAGGTCTACTCACAAATAGGCCTTCTTACTACTAAAAAGTTTATCTTGCAAATCTGATGTCTACAATCAAGTTTTACATATAAAAAAATGAAAATTAAAATTTATAGGATATCCATTAACTCATTTTAAACATAATTTTCATTATAATTCACCAAATAGTGCAAAAGACCTCTAACTAATCAACTTCATATGTTCACTCAAAACTACACACAGGCTTTAAGAAGCCAATCAAAAGCATTTGAATTTTCACACCTTCATAGGATTTTATCATGAATTTAAATGAACCTATGATAAATATATAATAAATTAATGTTCATTTTACTCTTAAACACTATTCAAAAACACTCATGAACAACATTCTCACTCACACATACAAAACTACCTATAGTACCAAAAACATAGTCAAGAAGATCAAGTTTTAAGAAACCCTATAGAATATTTTTGTGATATTAAAATTGGTTTAAATTAACCTTAAAAATCCTTATTAATATTTTAAAATATATATTACATGGTTATATATCAATATTCATTTACAAACTAATCTCACAACTTTACTCTACATAGACTTCATTGTGTTAGATAGACCATTTTGATGACAAAATTTTTATTGTGTATGAGAATAATAAAAACTCATAATAAAATTGGATATGAGGTATATTTATTAAAAAATTACCCCATGCATTTGGATCCATCCCTAATCCTGTACAATCAATACCTAATCTCATTCTCATTCTTGCCTAGTTTTCTCGATGTCTTGCTCATTAGGCCTGTTTAGTGATAGGTCAAATTCCATGATCATTTTAGCCTATTTATGTTATATATATTAATAAAAAAATTAAATATTAAATAATTTTAAGTATCACACATCATCCTCCATCCATTATAATGTTTTGACCTAGTCAACCCTATTTGCTACATCATAATTCCAAGAAATAAGGGGTTTCTTATAGCTTCTACTCATTGTCATGACAAACCAAGACCACATGAAGAAACCTGGAAGAGTCCTTTACATGGTAAAAACATAAAAAAAAAATAAAAAAAAACCATTATGATCCATAAATGGCAATATCTTTCTTATCATGTCATTATGAGGGTTTTGAGTGGTTTCCTTTCTTGACAATCATTCATAAAGGATTGCCCCTTAAATCATAATCCAATGCTATAAAAATAAATATATGGAAATTACACAACTTACATGATCTAATAAATATATTTTTCAAAATTTTCACATGCCAATGAGCATAATAAATTCCTTCTCAGGTCTGTAATACCCCATTTTTTGCACACATAAGACCTCAACACTAAGTTTCCTACTTTCTCCTTCAGGTATTGAATTCAAATTTTGTAAAAATTATTAACATAACCTATCACACCTTTTTCAATTATATTAAGAGCTATGTCACCTTGTGAAATGATCTTGACCCTTCGTTAGGTCAGTCTAGGTCATTTTGTACACTAGACCCTGAACTACCAATCATACTTAGACCATGATCATAACTTGAAACCTATTGTACTACTCACAATACCACATCCACATATCATATTAATTCATACCATTCTTACATAATAATAAAATTATTAACATAATTCACAAATTGATCAAATCATCATGTTACCAGACCTATACCTTTTTATTTGGTCTCTCAAGTAAGGCTTAAGAACTCAACATCAAGAATAAAAATGACAACACTGAATGACATCAATGACACTTTAATGACATAAATTACAAATTCATGCATACCTTATAACACATTCTCAACAATCTCACCCTTTTTCACTGATGGTAACCACTCATTGATGGCACCTACTCAGAGAGGCTTCTCTTACTTAGATACATATCCTCAATATAGATCAATCTCTCCCTTTTACATTAATGACAAAGCACTACCTAGAGTAACACTTCAATATAAAAAATTAAAGATCATATAAAAAAACTCCCCCTATCATATTGTGTATCTCAAATAACTTCTTTTTGATAGATTGATATGACTCCCCTTTTAACCTCATAGCTTGTGCACTTATTTCCTATTATTAGAGCTTAAATGCCACCTCATCAACTCCCCCTAAGCACTTTATCTTGATTAGTGACTATTAGGAATAGTAATCACACCTAATTCCTATCTTAGATGTTTAAAATTATCCTTTATAAGAGTCTTATTCAAGATATCTATAATCTAATCCTTGGTACACATAAATTCAAGCTTAATGCTTTGTTCACTCAATTGTTCTCTTAAGAAATGATACTTTATAGGGGTGTTTTTGGTCCTTGAATGCATGAAAATATTATTTGAAACACATATGGCACTATTATTATCACAAATAATAGTAATAGGGCCATCAAACTCCACCTTGTAGTCTCTCAAGATTTGTCTCATCCACAACACTTGAGTACAACATGAAGCTATTGTAATGTACTCAACTTCACAAGTTAATATAGACCTCAATGGTTATTTATTTCTTAACCATAAGACTATGCACTTACCTAAGAATAAGGATCCTCACATAGTGATCCTTCTATCATCTAGACTCCCAACCCAATCTACATCTATATAGGCTACTAGATCAAAATTCTTACTCTTTGGGTACCATAGACCATAGTCTATAGTTCCTTTAAGATACCTAAGTAACCTCATAACTTCTTGTAAATTAATTTCCTTAGGATCTACTTGGAACCTTCCCATAAGACCTATTGATTGCATGAAATCAAGATAGGAAGTAGTATTATACAACAAACACCCAATCATGGATCTATATTTCATCTAATTGATCCTTGAGTATTGATCCTCCTTACTTAACTTGCATCATATAACCATAGTCATAATTTTAACCTTAAAATATTACATTTCAAACTTCTTTAACATCTCTTTCATATACTTGACCTATGAAATGAACATACCTTTTTTAGATCGACTGATTTGAAGTCCAAAAAAGGATAGTTCTCCAAGCATAGACATTTCAAATTTTGAATTCAATACCTCTGAAAAAGCCTTGTTCATGTATTAATTAGATCTACCAAAGATGATATCATCAAAATAGACTATAATTATCAATTGATGATCATTTTCAGTCTTGACATATAGGTTACTATCTATAACTCCTCTCTTTAATCCTTAGTCCAAAAGGTACTTGTCAAGTCTAGAATACAAGATTTATGGGCTTGTTTTAGACCATAAAGGGAATTATTCAACCTATAGACATATTCCTTGTTATCAGTCAATAGGAAAACCTCAGGTTGTTCATTTTATAATTTTTTATTCTAAGTTATTATTCAGGAAAGCTAACTTGACATCCATCTGGTATATCTTGAATCATTTTAAAATTTCATAGGAAATAAACATCCTAATGTCATATAACCCTACTACAAGATAAAAACTTTACGCAAAGTCCACTCCTTATAATTGAGAATATCATTTACACACAAGTCTAGCCTTGTTTCTAGTGACCTATTCATTCTCATTCTAATGATGTTTTTATCTTTAGGCCTAGGTACTAGCTCCCAAGTTTCATTTTTCTCAATTCAATTTAACTCCTCATTCATTATATCTAACCAAAACTTATCTTCACTTTCTTATACATATATTTTAGGTTCAAATTTCGAAATTAAGATAGTATTTTCTTGATTAGCATCATTCACCATGCTTCTCCTTATTTGTATACCTAAACTTTTGTTTCCAATGATCTAACATTCAGGATGATCCTTTTGAATTTTCTTATAAGGACCTTTTGATTCCTTTCTTTCCTCAATTTATTCTTCATCCACATCTATCTCTATTTATCTTTCATTGTTCTTTGACTGAGAATATGATTTATTTGTCTCATCAATATTCACATTTGTTCTCTCCACTATATTTTATAACCTTTTGTTATAACATCTGTAGGCAACACTTATTGATGAATATCCCAAGAAAATGCCTTCATCAGACCTTGAGTCAAACTTACCTAAGTCTTAATCATCTCTATTGATATAGAATTTACTCCCAAATACCTTAAAAACTTTGACACTTGTAAGTCTACCATTCCATAATTCATATGGAGACTTATCTCCATTTATCCTAATCTAACCTCTATTCAAAGTGTAAATTTTAATAATCACAACTTACCTCTAATATCCATTAGGCAACTTGGACTCATTCAACATGGTCCTTGCCATTTCGTTTATTGTTATGTTCTTTTTTTATACCACCCTATTCTATTAAGGTGTTCTAGTAGTTGAGAATTATTTTCTTATTCCATTGACCTCATAAAACTCATTTAACCAAAACTCTCCTCCTTTATTATGCCTAAGACACTTGATCTTCATATTCATTTCATTTTCAACCAAATATTTGAAGGTTTTGAACTTCCTAGAGCTTATTACTTCTCCTTTAGGAATGTTACCCAAGTCATTCTTGTGAAATAATTTATAAGCAACATGAAGTAGATGTCACCTTAAATACTTTGAATCCTTATAGGACCACATAGATTAGTATGAATTAGTTATAAAGGTCTATTAGTGTAATATTATTTATAATTGAATCTCCTCCTAGTCTACCTACCATGTTGACATGCCTTGTAAAGAACATTTATAGTTTAGAGATTTTGGGCACATTATTAATAGATCCCTTACAACTAATCTTGACTAGATTGTCAAATTCCATATGAACTAACCTCTTATGAAATAATAAAATTTCATCTACCTTGCTCATGAATCACTTCTCTTTAGTGATATTATTTAGTACATAGAGATTGTTCTTAGTTCTCTTGGCTTTGGCAATAAATCTTCATAATTTTTCTCTTCTTATCTCACATCCTTTATCTTGAAACATTAGGGTATGTCTTTAGGTGCACGTTTGACTTACACTCAACAATTTGTGCTTCAATATATCTACATATAACCCATTTTCTATCTTGGTCTTCCCATTGTCCAAGCTCAAAACGCTTTTGTCAACTATGTTAGCAGATGTGTTATCCCCAAACCTTACTAAAACTATGGAATTCTTCTTTAAAGTGATGAATTTGATTTTATCTCATATAATGTGACTTGAACATCCATTGTCTATGTACCACTTCAAATCTTCATTTTGAGTATGAAAAGCAGTTTGGGCTATTATAGATTCTTATCCTCTAGCTTCATGCTTCTCTTTTATAGGGTCTACTTTATTGATCCATTCTCTAGTTTTACGACTCCATATCTTATCAACATGACCCATTTTACTTATATATTTTGGCTTGTACTCTCTTAAAATGTGTCCTCTTTGGTTGTAGTTATAACACATAATTTTACTTCTCCATCTATAGTTGATAGATCTATATCCAAATTTACCATAAGAAAAATAATAACCAATGAAAGAATCCACATAATGTAGTTTTTAAACCTTATTTTTATTTTGATGAATATAATATAATAGACCACTACCTTTTATATCTTTTGATAGAGAAAAAACCTTCTTGGCTTGTTGATGATTGACTTCAAACTTGATAACTTCTACATAGTTCTTGATTCTCCCAATTTCATCACTCCTTGACTAATCAATGTCTTTTATAACCTAACACTTATTGAACTCATTTTATTCTTCTCTGAAGACAAGACACCTCATATTATAAAAGGATATTTCACTATCCAAAATATTTTTAAGCTTTATATTACTTTCCTCAAACTTCTAATACATCCTTATCTTGATTGCATCTTTCTCAACTTGTGCCTCTAAAGTATTTACTTACATTTTAAGATAGGTGAATTATTTCATATGATCCTTATCTTTTGAACAAAATTCACAATTTGTTTCAATGACTATGGATAGATCCTCATTGCAATCATAGAAAACACTTTCATTATCAAAATCCATACATGTGTTCCAAAGATCTCCCTTAGACTATTAGGTCTGATCAAGGGACTAGAATTTGATACCAATTATTAGAGGTAAAACCACTTAGAGGGGGGTTTAATCATTGTGAAAATCCTATTTAAATTCCATATCATATTCATTAACAAATCAAACAGAACTAGATATATAATAATGTATAAACAATCATTCATATGAGCAAGAAGTGAAAATATAACACATGAACACATGATCTATGTGGGAAAAAACTCTTTGGGGAAAAAACCCACTAATTCATAGCTTGGAATAAATTATTATAAGTAGTGAATCAAACTTTTAGTGAGGTACCAACCCCTCAATAGTTAAGAACCAACTCAACTAGTCCTTTAACAAGTTCTAACATGCAAGGAGGCTCCAACCCCATAGGTAACCTAGCACCAACTCATATACCTTAAAAATATAATAAAATTTGGACACATTTTTATTAATCATCTTAATATGAACTCCTTATTTTTTTCTTCTCACACTTCTTTCTCTCTCAAATAGCCTATTAGGCCTTCTCACTCAACTAGCCCTTTCCTTGACAAAATTAGCTCAAATGACCTTGACCAACACCTATAAAAACATAGTTATATATTAATGAAATATTAAATCAATTTACCTATTCTCAAGACCTCTATTTCCTTTACTCATATAATTAATACTCTAACTAATCAAAATAGGCCTATTAAGCCTTTTCTTTATACTTGACTCTTGCTCTTACTCATTTTGGTCAGCCAATAACATCACCACACTTGGATAACACTTGAAATAGATAAATAAACATGTTTCACAAGTGAAAAAATAAATACATATGTATTACATTACCATTAAGTTCCAAAACCACTATTAGGCCTAATAGAGACCTAATGTAATTAGACCTTCTCTAAGCACACGTTTAACTTAGGTCACTTAGGAACAAAATGAGCCTCCACATATGGATGAAATAATTAAAATGTAAATTTAATATATGAATAATAATATCCTCTTATTTCCCAAAAACCATTTGGCTCTTTTCACTCCTTGAATCACCCAATTAGGTCAACTCATAAATAGGCATTCTTACTACCGAAAAGTCTATCTTACAAATATGATGCATGCAATAGAATTTTACCTATAAAAAATGAAAAATCACATTTATAGGATATAAATTACCTTAATTTAAACATAATTTTCATTATAATTAACTAAATATATCAAAAGAGTTCTAACTGATCAACTTCATATGCTCACTTAAAACTACACACAGGCCTTAAGAACCTAGTCCAAATCTATTGAATTTTCACACATTAATAGGAGTTTATAATTCATAAAAATGTGTTAAAATGAAAATTTGAGACCTATATAAAAAATTTATGTTAATTTTATTCTTAAAAACTATTAAAAAACATTTAGTAAAAACATTCTCACTCACACACAAAAAACTACCTATGGTACCAAAAACATAATCAAGAAGATCAAGTCTTAGAACACCTATGGGAAAAAAATTATTATATTAAAATGAGTTACATGGGAATTAATAATACTTATATAATATTTTAAAATATATATTTCATGGTTATATATCAATATTGGTTTTATAGACCAATCTCACAACTTCACTCTACTCAAAATTCACTATGTTTGATAGACCATTTTGATGACAACTTTTTACTTGTGTATGAGTATCATAAAAACTTATAAACAAAGGTTATATGATTTATATTTATTCAAAATTTACCCCATGAATTTTTATCCATCCCTAATCCTCTTCAACCAATCCCTAATCTCATTCTCATTATTGCCTAGTTTTCTCATTATCTTGCTCATTAGGCCTATTTAGCAATAGGTCAAAATACATGACTAGTTTAGGATATTTATTTTTTTAAACCTGATAAAAAAATTATAGTGGAAAAAAATATAATTATCACTCATCATCCTCTATCCATTGGCATTCTTTGACCTGGTCAACCTTGTTTGCTACACCAAAATTCTAAGAAATGAGGGGTTTTTAATAGCTTCTACTCACTATCATGACAAAATAAAACCACTTGGATAAACGTGGAAGATTCATTTATATTTTAAAAACATAAAAGTAGTTCAATAAAACTATTCTTATCTATAACTAACAATATCTTTCGTATCGGGTCATTATGAGGTTTTTAGGAGGGTTTTGACTGGTTTCCATTTTTATCAATCATTCATAACTGATTTATCCTTAAGTCCAAAAAAATGCCATGAAAATTAATATAGGGATTTTCCCTAACTTCTATGAGATGTTCACTCATGAAAATTTTGCATGTGCCAACAAGCATAAGAGATTCCTTTTTGGGTCCACAATACCCCATTATGTGCACACAGAAGACCTCAACACCAAGTTTATTGATTTATCCTTTAAGTATTGACTTAAAAATTATTAAGACAACATATAACACATTTTTAAATTTTATAAATATATTTTTCACCTTGGGAAATGATCTTGACCCCTCATTAGGCCACTTTAGGTCACTTTGCACACTAGACCTTAAACTGCCAATCATACTTAGACTATGATCATACCTTAAAACCTCTTTAAATTATAAAAATATTATATCCAAATTTAAAATTAACTAATAAAATGATTCAATACTTCAAACCTTATTCACACAAGTCATAAATTACTCAACTCATCATCCTACCAGACCTATGCCTTCTTATTAGGTCTCTTAAGTAAGGCTTAAAAACTCAACATCAAGAACAACAGTGACAACATAGAATGACATCAATGACACTTTCATGACATAAATTAAAACTCCATTCATACTTTATAACACATTATCAATCAATTAAAATCATAGTAGAGGGTTATAATTACTAGTGTAGCCATTAGAAAATTACGCACTTATAGTTTTTGATGACTAAATACCTCAAGGACCCCTAAAGACCCCCTAAAACTTATTAACCCTTAACCAAGCCCTCTTCACCTAACCAAATAAATATTATCCTATTCACATAATACTATTTAAAAATACTATTCAAAATTACTATTCACTATGGGACCCACTATAGCTATTCATGATGACATGGAAAGTGACATGGCATGTGAATTGGGAGGTGATATGGAAAGTGACATATCTTAGAAGTGAGGTGGCTTGATGTGGGACATCATACCCCACTTGGGACCATTTTCCAAAGTGCTTAATGACCTCATTTAAGCATCACAAGCCCTCCCCTTGAAATATGGCTAATTTATCATCATAAGAGCATTATTCAACATTTATTTTAGATTCACACATGAAATTAACCTTCAAAATGAGATACCTGCCTCTTTAGTATTTTGGGAAATATAAAGAGTACCCATTTTTGACTTCTTAACTGAAATGGGACACTCACCAACCCAAATGGGAATAACCACCTAACTTATTTTAAATAATTTATCCACCACATATAAAATGGTGCCATACTTCTACTATTCCTCTTTTGGCATGACTCTTCACAACATATGCTATAAATACCCCTCGCCACCCTCCCTGCTCCTTCACCCAAGGTTAAGTTGGAAGTTAGTCTTTTGTTATTAACATCTTGTTATAGGTTTTTGAAGGATGCCATCATTTTGGAGGTCATTACCATCTTGGAGGAGAAAATATAAAAACAACTAATCTCTACCAAAATTTCTTCAAGCTCCATCAATAACAACATCTTCATCAACCATCTTCATCAAGCATGAATTTAACATTTATTTACTTTCTTATATTCTATTTATTTCATTTCTTGGCCTTATTATTTCCTTGAACTCACACATTTATCCCATTTTCCTCTTCTCTTTTAATCCCTTTAACTCCCTACCCTCTTATCCATTTATTTCTTTTTCCATCCACCCTTTACCTCCTTCTTACCACCTTGACCATTTACCCCTTTTGCCTCTTTGCCATCTTGACCTCATAATACCTGTTACCATTTATCTTCCATTTTTTGACTATAATTTACCCAGTTAAACATTTAGAAACTCAATTAAAACCTTATCATTTCCTTTTGACTCTTGTCATAAACCAAACCAAAACCACCATTTTTCCTTAACCAATTTTCAGCATTAGTACAACCGAACTAGTTTCTTTATTTTGGTTAACTTAGCAAAACATTTAATTATCTTGTTTTAAATTAAGTTATTTTATGTAATTTAATGAAATAATACATTTATTTTATCATATCAACTAAATGTTTAAATTATGTTGATTAAAAACCTCCAAGAAAGCTTTCACTTCTAGGATCTAACTCACACTAGGCAATCCAACCATATACTTATCTAACAAACAAGTTTATTTTAGTGTTTTCTTATTTTAAAGTCATACTCACAAGATAAAAAGGATATATATATAATAGCTTGGATTCAATGCATGCACTTTAATATTTTCTATTCCATACCCTTCATCACAAGTTTCTTTCTTTTCACACTCAAGAAAAAGCAAAAAAATAGACAAAAACAACTACACTTAAAAGGAGAGAAAATAGAAAATAGTTAACATTTTGGACCTAAGAACACAATATTTACTTATTATATGTCTACATACACATCTATCTTATTATTATATGCATGGAGTCTTATAGGGTTATGTAAATGATATCTTAAGGAAGTCAAATAAAAGATAAAATAACATGATTGACTTGAGGAATATATTTGAAAAAAGGAAGACAATAGAAAGTGAAATTAAATCCTAGGAAATGTGTTTTTTAATGAGATATTATTTCAAAGATTTATGAAACATTTATAGTAAAAATATTGTAAAATAAAAATTATTCAAAGTTTTATATCACACTTCGTGAACCACCATCAGGATGTGAGAAATAAGTGTGTTTTTTTCCATGATCTTTGGGAATTTATTAGGTTTAATTACCTTCGTATGAGACAAATAATTTGATCCAAAGAAATTATAAAGTATTAATAATATGGATCCTCCTAATAATTTTAAACAACTAAGGATTTTATATTCAAAATATTATAATATTATTTTGTCAACTTGTTAATATATCCCAATTTTTTGCTATATGTTTTACCCTAATTTGAATTAAGATGAATTACTTAATATAATTAGTGTAGAAGCTAGTATGTCGATTTATATTAGCCTAATATGGAATTCAAGTATGTAAAATCTTAAAATATATTGCAATGATTTGACAAGTGACATATTTTAAATATAGTAAGTACAATAAAGAAATAAATATTTAGTTTTTATAACTATTTGACTATAACTAACTTCTTAAAATATTTATATTTAATAAGGCATGTGAATCAGCAAGTTTATGAAATGTATATTTTTATATGTAGGGTTAGTTTCATCACATATAGGTCAATATTAAATGTTGATATTAACTTATAGTGTTAATTAGTGACATGTGTCAAAAAAGGGTTTTGTGACCATATGCTCAGTTTTACCTATCTCATCAATCTTCATATGTGTGGTGTAAAACTCTGCTTATGTGAGAAACTCTATAAATCAACTTCTTTCACCTTTAAACCCTAGGTGTGCTTTTGAGGGTTAGAAACCAAGAAAATTTAGGAAAGTGTAATGGGTTGAGTTGATCCCTTTCATCCCAATTGGTGATTGACCATTGCCTACATATCATATGCTACAATGAGTCAAATCAATCCACACATAGTTCTCCCACCTAATGTGATTGTGAAATTGTGATATTTTATTATATGGATGAAACTAATAATTTGGATTTGATACTTAACAATGCTTGATTTGACTTAGATTTGGTATGATTTAGACTTTATTTGTGTTTGATCCTAGTGATTAATTTAAAATTTGGAAATAATAGGGTATGTTTTATAAATGTACAGTAGTGTATAAATGTGTACTATATAAGTATCAAGTCCCCTATCAAGTGAGGCCTTGATTTGTATATATAAGTCTAATTAGGTAATTTATCATGCCACTAACATATTATAAAAAAGGTTCAACCCATAAGAAAGTATTTAAATTGAAAAATTAAACTTTATAGGAGATCATCGATATTATCATACTTAGGTTTATATACATTGGTGATATTGACCAAGTATGATGGTAGTGATTTATGCATAGGATAACTAAACTAAATAAATGGGAATAGATAGTGAGGTTATTATATGTGTATAATAACATAATGGAATGGTTAAACCCATATAAATCATCAAGAGAGGGTGAAATGGCTAGTTAGAACCATGTTTGTGTACACAAGTCATTTGTGTTAAATGTATTTTAAGTTTGTTGTTGTCAAGTAGTTAATACCAAATTGTAGTATATACACTAAACTACTAAGTAAAATATAATGTTTAAAAGGGATGATAAATTATAAAAGAATTTTGATGAAATCAAGGAATATTTGGCCAATCCTTCTCTCATGATGCCACTTATCCCAAATAGGTTATTATTATTTTAGATTTTTTTCAACAAGACTTATTTTAAGGGATTGGATTACAAAAAATGATGATGAAAAAATAGAAATAAAAATTTACTAAAGAGTTGTAACATTGGTGGATTATTAAAATAATTATAACTCAATTGATAAATTATAATTTTTTGTGTTTCCAAAATTAACACATAGACATTATATGATTAACAATGAAACACATGTGATTTATAAAGTTGATACTTTGAAAAAAAATGATGGATAATCCATATCGATCAAGAAGAATATCAAGTGGGTCATGTTGTTAATTGAACTTGATCTCATTTTTATATTTCAAAAATCAATAAAAATAAGTTACTTCAAATCAATTAGCTGAGGATAATGTGGAACAAAAGCTATTGACAAACTTCACTACTTTATTCAATAATTATAGTAATATTTATAGAAAATATTTGGTCCTATTTTATATGAAACAAACCTCATATATAACTTTAATTCATATCTAAACTCCTATTTTCTTCCCTATAATCTCTCAAATATAAGCTAAATATCATCACTCAATCTTATTTATTGAGTGAGTTACATACACATGCAAATAAGTAGTCATATGATTACCCACCTAAACTCTACCCATGCAATACCATTGCTCACCATTAATAAATGTGAGCACTAATATAATTATTTCCTAATATTCTCCCCCTTAGTTATCACATGGGGAAAGGAATAACATGGACTAAATTTATTTATATTACACCCACCCTAAATTTTAAATTGGGGATGTTAGTACCCCAATAATGCATTTGATACATAAATGGGAAATTGTTTACATTCAATGAGGTTAAATTTTTTACTATCTTCTACCTTACAATATAAAATTATTAAACATTTTCCACACACACACACATGAATTTTGACAAAGAAAAGAATACTAACTTAAAAATACTTAAAAACATGACATGACTTAATAAAATGAACCACTTTATTAAAAATAAAATCGAGATATAAGACATGTAGATCAAAAAAATTAAAATTATGACAAATAATTAATATTAACAATCGACTTATTAATCAAATCTCATTGTAGTGTAATCAAAAATATGCTGGTTCTAAGACCAAATGAGCACTCTTTCAGAATTTGAATTAGTTGGTTCACAGGTAGGTAGGAAACTGGTCGAGGAGAATCTGGCAGGAGGTACAGACCCTGGAGGAACTGTAGGGGGTGTTGAGAAGAATGTTGGGTCAAAATATTTAGCTGATGTGGATAATGGAAAGTCTTTGTGTGTATCTAATCCTTTTTGTGGGGTCTGTGTCCCCCCATTAGATTCCCCATTCGTTTTTCATGTGTTGGGGTAGGATCTCGAAAAGGAGAAAGATAATGTTGATTCTAACAAGGAAAAGTCCTCAGAAGGGCTGAAGTAGGGTTCTCAGAATGAAGGACTTGGTCATCTTTGTTTGGTAAGAAACCTACCAGAAAATCACTTTTCCTGCCAGTGGTTGCTAAGTCTTGTTGGGAGAAGGGTGAGTTTCAAGTTTTTATTCCAGATCCTTTAGTCAATTTTTCTATGTCCTCCATGGATTTCACCCTAGTGGGAAAATTTTTAGGAGCAAGACCAGATCTAGAATCTCTTAGAAAAATGGTTAAAAGGAAATGGGTTATTTGAGGAGAGGTAGATATTACACCAATGTCGAATGGTTTCTTCTCATTCATCTTCAACTGTAAGGAAGACATGAATACGGTTCTTTGTGGAGGACTGTGGTCTTTTAGTAAATGCTCTCTCACTATTAAAAAATGGGAGCCTAACATGGATCTCTCAGATTCTTTTTTCTTAACCACTCCCATTTTGGCTAGACTTCCTGGTCTCCCTTTAGAATTTTGGCATGAGGACATTTTTAAAGGTATTGCCAGTTCTTTTGGTGAACTTGTGGCATTGGATAATGCTACAGCTTCTAGAACCAAACTTCAAAGTGCTAGACTTTATGTTAAAGTGGCAAACCTAAATCATCTCCCATAAAAGGTGGAACTAATATCTAAGCTTGGTAAAAAAACTCAAGAATTTTTTTTTGAAGATTTGCCCAACTCTTGTTATGCTTGTAAGAAATAGGGGCATCTGGTTAAAAATTGTCCCTCCAAAAGTAAAAATCATCCTAGTAGTGTTTCGAATGGGAAAAAGACCAAGGTCCAGCAAACTAAAGTATGGAAACCCAAAGAAGATCATCACCAAGAACAAAATAATAGTGAAGATTCTAAAGCTCCATATGCTGAGGTGGATAAAGAGCCTTCTTTTGAAGATTCTAATGCTCCACATGTTGAGGCAGGAAAAAGAGCCTTATTTTGAGAAAGTAAACTCTGAGAAAGAAGGACATGGTTTACAATCAGAAACCATTATACCTGAACAAAGAATAGATGATCTGACACATCTATCAAAACAAATCATTTTTTATCAATGGATAGAAGATCGATGGAGAGATGTAGATGACAAAATTGTGCTAGAGGAAGGTGAATTCTTGGCTGAAGCTAGAAATAAATCAGAGGAGGGAGATCTTTTTTCTCAGTCCAAGGAGATCCAGGTGTTATCTCAGGCTGATAATGACTTTCCTTTGGATGAGCCTCCTCCCCTAGAAGTTGTGAAAGATAATGGAGAAAACTCAAAGCATAAACTAAACCAAAGAAAAAGGGCTGAAAAAATATCAATACTAAGGGGGTAGAAACTAGAAGCAACAAAATAGATCAGTAAACTAAGGTGAAACCTCTTGCTTTTACTCAGAATAAATCTAGAAAAAGAGCTAAATAGCATTCTAAGGTGAAACTAGATGTTGGTTCCCTAGACAAACCTGGAAGAAGATCCACTAAGAAAACCAGAGAGTTAGAAAGTATGCAGAATATTGTTGATGGTAGGCAGACAACTATTTTGGATTTTACCCCTAAAAAATAGATATGAAAATCATTACTTGGAATATTAGGGGGCTGAATAGTAATCATAAACTGGATATTGATGTTGTCCCTGTAAAACCTAATTTTGATGTTGCTCTTTAGTAGGTTTCAGGACTGATTTTCCTGGTGGTTGTTAATGCTTTATCTTTTTTGATTCTGTTAAAGGGTTTCGGGGTCCCTTCAAAACCTACTTTTACCGTAATCTAAAATAATGGACTTATTAAAAATAAAATTTAATTTTATAACTATAACAAAATTAAAAGACTTATGTAAAATGAAAATAAAAAATGACATTTAAAAATAAATTGAAAACATAATATAATAATTTTAACACCAATAACCAAATATCACAGACAATTTATAGAAACTATTAAAAAACATAGATCTTAATATTCTAATATAAAGCTAAAAATAAAACATTATATAATTAAAAAAACTTTAAACAGTAATATAAAACCTAAAAATAAAAACATATAAAATAAAAATAAACTTATATCCTAAAAATAAAATAAAATAAAACCTAATCCTAAAACCATTTTACTTGGAGAAAAATGTAGGTGACAAAGTGGAGAGCGGTTTGAGTTGGCATAGATAGAGGTTTATTGAAGAAGAGAATAAGGCGGATCTACATTTTCAAGGGAGATGGGCCCTATGTCACTTGATATTGTAATAAAATTCACCAACATAAGGATCTAATGTACCATGGTGGAGATTGGGAACAAATAGTCAAGAATGAGGAGCATTTGACCAAGTATGGAATCACCATTTGTCATCTTCTATAAAAATAGGTAGTGAATGAGTAAGCAATACAAATTGACCCTATAAATTTCAAGGACCATGCTAGAAACCTATTGACCATCCTCTCATTCAAGATGCTAAGAAAGATGATGGGTCTGAGTGTCTGAGCTCTACATGGATCTTGATTTGGATGCCATGGAAGCTTGATCTAAAAATAATGAATGCAAGGCTGATTGAACCCTGATGTAATATAAATTTTATTTGGGTACCAAGTCTATAGGCTTGTCAAAATTATGGGATTAATATAAAAACCTAATTTTTATATTGTTCATGCAACTTATTGAGTGAATTACAATAACGAGTTGGAGAAAGAAAATAGGATTCAACCTAAATGCAAGTTTGGAGGTAAAGCTAAAATGAATAGACTGAGGCCATAGTGAGATAAATAGAATTAAAATAGAATGCAACTAATACAACAAATATATGATGTGAAAAGTTTTTTTGTATTCAAAATAAACTCAAAACACAAATTTTCGCATATGATCTGAACCAAAAATAAAACTATAATATTTATGAATATATATTGAATATACTACCAATAAAATTTATAGTCATTAGCACTATATATCTCTTGAAAAAATAATATCCTATCAAATGATATAATAAATTGATGTTGTCTACACTCAAAGGCTTATATTATTAACAAGGATAATAAATTATAGAGATGTCCAAGGAGCTTGCTCTAATACCAGATAATGTGGAGCACAAATTATCGATCAACTTCACTACTTTATCTAATAATGATAGGAATATTTATACAAAATAGTTGGTCCTATTTTCTAGGAAACCAATCTAATATATAATTTTTATTCCTATCTAAACTCCTATTTTATTCCCTATAATATCTTAAACATAAGCTAAATATACTCACTCAATCTTATTTATAGAGTGAGTTACATACACACACAAATAAGTAGTCATATGATTAGCCACCCAAAATCTACCCATATAATATCATTTCTCACCATTAATAAATGTGATAAACAATATAATTATTTCCTAAAAAAAGCTTGTTGACATGAAAAGGATGATAGTCATAGACTTATAATATCAAAGACCTCAGGTAGAGTTTATGTTCCACAAATGAAAATAGAATATTATACATTAAATATATTACTATATTATACTTAAACAATAAAAAATGTATGTAATATAGTACGTGAAAATTTATCCACATAATTCCTAACACAATGTTTCCTTACCTAACTTATGTATTTTTAAAGATATGTATACATTGCATGTTTCCATACTCTCTTTCTCCTTACTCTTTAATCTCTCTTTTGGGTCAAAATAGAATATAGTGTCCCACTATACAGGTATAAAAAAATTAACAAATAAATAAAAATTAAACCCCAAAAAATACATTGGGGAGAATAACTCTTATTAATAAAACCATATCAAGAAATAGAAATCTCGAAAATGTTAGCATAAACACCATCTACATAATTATTATTCAGACAAAAGAAAGAGAGATTCACCAATAAAAGAGAAACCTATTAGACCATAAAGAGATATACAAAGAGAGAATGTGTAAAAACTTAATGTATCATAAAAATAATACCAAGGATAAAAAGAGTGATCCTTGGTTCTCCTATTGACTATATATCTAATAGCTCACTAGATAAAATATGCTCCAAGATTTATATTTATTTAACCAACAAGGACATAAATATTCCTTATATAAGAAAAAGAAGTTAGTGGGAAATGATTATTAGTGGAGTGAAAGGTGGAAACATTACCTAAGTTGTACCTAAACCTTCTCACACATATGAGGATAAGTACCAGATTAAATTTATATCTAAAAATGTTGTGCATGTAATAAATCTCACCTTGGTAACAAATCTACATAAGTTTTACTTCACATCAAGTGGGAATATGACATACACCAACACCCCTTCCTAAATATCATCTAAGGTAATGTGGTAAAAGAGAATAACTCTTAATCTCATGAGTATGGGTCATGGAAACTAGGCCTAATGAGGTGCCCATGTACAATGAAATAATTGAAGAATAATGAAGTTGTTGAAGTAAATGATTGTTAAATTTGATGAAGCCTAAAATAAAATGAAGAAGTAATTAGAATAAAATTATTTAATAAATATTTACTTGTGAACAATATTGACTATAGGTATGTGCTCCATTTGACCAAAATGCATGTGTAACACACACCAAAGAGGGATGGCTTAGAAATTGTTCTAAATTTTGAAACCATCAAAAATAGTTGGCTTAAAAACTATTCTAAATTTTAAAACCATCAAAAATAGATAGCTCATAAATTATTCTAAAATTTGAAAATAAAAATATATGGGTCATAAATTAATATAATTTTGAAACCATCCTCTAAATCCACCTAGTATGTAGGAACAAACACTAGCTACATAACATACTTGAACAACCAAGGAATTATTAGCAATAAACAACACCCCCACCCCCCATTATAATTTTGACTAGGGATTGAACAAAAATTAGATATCAAGATATAAGACATCAAAAAATGTGTCATTATGTTAAGAGTGAAACATAGCACAAGATTTCTAAAGTCAACTAAGGATTTAAATTATGCATGTGAAAAAAATCCTCAAGTGATATTTCCCAATATGCCACATGAAGTACCCAATAAATGATATGAAAAATTAGAGTGTGACAAAGTGCACATGAATGAAGATAAACAAGGGCGTGCAGAAAAGTACACATATAGAAGGTTAAAATATCAAACCCTCATGACACTTTATAAACCAATGTGTGTAAAAAATACATATGTAAACCCACCCAAAAGATATATATATATATATATATCACTAAAGAGTGATCATGATGTAGAGCCTAGGCTTGAAACCTCTTTTTAATCTTTATACACTTTGTTATCTGATTTTAATATTTGATCATCCTATTATTATATAGGTTCTTTGCTTACTTGACACCATTCCTCCTTTTTAGCATCATTAGGCTCAATAGCCTTCTTCATGAATCTAGTCCTCTCTTTCTCTTAATACCTATCACTCTTCAATATTTATCTACTTTATTTTTCTTTAGCATCAACCCCATAACCTCAAATTTTGATTCCAAGTTGATACTCTTCATTCTTTCTTTAAGTTTATTTACTCTTTAACATAGATGCATAAGCCTAAAGGACTCATACATACTTCACTAATTATAGACTTATTTATAGATAATATAGGTCCATTTACCTACTCATTTTATCTCTCACAAACATCCAATAAATAAACACTATCCTTATTTAAGAACTCCCAACTCAACTACACCTTCCTTTTTTAAGGCCTCCTTCTCTAGTAGCCCTATCCAAGCACAAATCCTAATGGTAAAAAATATAGAATTTATCTAATAAAACCAAGAACCATTAAATATACCCTTTATCTTGTTGCAACTCCTCATAAAGTTACATGGAACAAAACCCAATGTAGACCTCTGATCACATCTTCTCCCTTCTAATTAGGCCTATTTAATTAACCCTATTTCCATACAAAACTCCTTAGCTTGTTCCATATACAGATGACCATGATATAATATGAACAATTATGAGAACCAATTAACCTAATTCACTTTATCCTAAAGTTACAGTACTCAAATCCCAAGGTAAGTTCCCATTATTTGACTTCTTTTTAGACATTTAATTTTTTAAGGCCTCCTAATGCACATAATTAGAGAAACCACACTGTATAGAATGGTACAAGTATAAAACCTATTTAATAATATAAACCATGTCTAAATACATATTATTATATAATTTCATGATTGTTTTTGGTTGAAAAAGGAGTTATGCTTCTTTTCATCTCAAAACCCTAGTTAAGTTTTAACCCAGGTCTATATAGGATGAGATGCCTAAAAATGGGATATTTTTAAACTTAAATCATTTAAATGACTTATTACACTTGTATAATTTTTTTAATATCTATATTTAAATTCTCTAATAGTTATTTATCATTGATCAATCACTAAATGGTTTTAATATGCATTGATATATACCTCTGAGTGCCTATCAAGACTATGTGTTGAGGTTTCATTTGTCTTTAACTATTTGATGGATTTATAATAATCCTAATGGATTATTTAATCATGCATACACTCTCTTTTATGTTTCAAATAACTCAAGAACCCTCATCCACACTTTACTTACTTGTTACCCTTTATGATGTATTAGCAAATTTACTCTTAAATGGACTGTGTGTAGGTTATAATTGACTTTTACTTTCCTACATAGTATTTTTTATTCTTAAAATGAATTACCTTGATAATATATGCATTATCTACTATTACTAAGCTTCAAAACAATCAATAAATCACAAACCAACATCAACGATGTTAACATACTTATCCTCTTAATTGTGTGTTGGTAGAATAGTTCCATCATGGACTACGTTAAAGATGAATCCAAATGTAATATAAAGGACACTAATGGTAAAATACTCAAATAAAATAACATAATAATTTAAGATTACTCACATGCCATATTTTTCAATAAGCACATAAAATGTTTCCCAAAACCTTCTTTTCATTTATCTTAGATTATATACAAACTGTCCACATAGAACTCTACTTCTTAGGAAGGGTTTATTTATTACTTGATCTTTAGATATTATTTATTAAGTTAATATTCAACTAATAACTTCTTCCTATGAAATTAAATCCTATTATTCATTGAGTTTATTTTCAAACAACATGCATGGATAGATTTTCCAATGTAGACAAAGTACTATTAAAAATCTTGAACTTTCTTCTCTTTTTTTTAGGATATACACCTCTATCTCTTTAAAGTTATTTTCTTATTCCTAACCTTATAATATTATATTGCCTTATACATAATTCTATCTCACCATACTAACATCTACATGAATTTAATCTTTAGAAAACATGTAACTAACTTGTATTCTTGCCAATGCCATACATGTGGTTTTTACAACTCAAATTTATTGTTTTATTATTCATGACTATGACTTGTACCTATAAGATAGATAAAATAGTCCTTATGGACTTCATAAAACATTTACCAAATATTAAATTAATTAAAACTTACCCAAATCACCCTAAACTCACTTTCATAATTCAAAAGTTTAAATTTGTTCATTTTGGTGGGAAATACCAAAGAGCTACAAAAACATCCTTAACTAGAAACTTGAATCATCTAAGACACCCTATGGGGTATTTCAAGACCCCTTACACCCGTAAGGACCAAAACACACTAGTTTCACTCATTCTTATTAATTTATTATCCTTTTAATTGATGCTTTTGGATCATATTCCAAAAGTGGGAAAACTTTGAACTCTAGTACCTTTCTATGCATTTTATTATTTTTATGAGGCCAAATTAACTCAACACTAATTCTTTGATATTGTAAACTTTATTTTAATTTCTCTTTAGTTTTACCTTTATTCAAATCAATCTATGTATCCTCTTCATCCATCATGCCTCTTGGATATGCTCCTTTCCAAGATATTCTTGCATCCCCATCTTCTTAGTATTCCTCTTGAACTCCTTCACTTGCATAATCAACAAACCATTTAGGTAGAATAATGTAGTCTATATTTTTAACCTTTCTTTATTCTTATTTTATCTCTCTTAGTATCTTCTCATGAAATTCTACATATCTATATATATATATATATATATATATATATATATATATATATATATATATATTGTGGACTAAATAAATCCTCCAACATTTTCAATTCTTCACTTAGTGTGAGAGCATCCACTTTGCCATTATCTTCATCAAATTTAGGACCTTTTTGTCCTTTATCTTCTCTAAAACTCTAACCTATATCAATGCACTCATCCATCACTTCCTCCTTTCTCAATAGATCTTCATTCTTATTCAATACTCCATCTCTCTTAATAATTCTTCCTTTTTCATATTCATCTTTCTTCATGAGTGATCTACTTGAACCATTTATCATAAGATTTAAAGGATTATTCTTGGCCTTCTCCATGATATTATTCATACCTACATACATACACTTAAACACAATGTTATATAACAAAACAAGATAATAACACATATCTATGATTGCCTCCTTCCATTACACTCCCTTCTCCATTTTAATCTCTTTATCAAGTGCTTTTTTTGGCACTTCTTTCTTTATGTTTTCCTTAATGAGAATTGTCTTCACAATGTCCTTTTCTTGTTGATCAACTAGAAACTTCTTTTGATTTCTTTTCCTCTTGACCAACAACTTTATAGGCCATTGTAATCTTCTTTTCATTGACCATCCACATACTTGTCTTCCTTATTCTAAGAACAATATCACTATGATCTCAATCTTCTCAAGTCTCTCAAGTTTATTTCTTATCTCAAATATCTCCCTATCCAATTCTAAATTTTTCTTGAACTTCATCTTCATTTCTTATATGTAATATTTTGTTTCCTCTAAGCTATAATGTGCTTCTATTTTCTCTTTTCAATCTTATCAAGTGTCTCACTTGGATCACCAATAAAAAATTATGTTTAGGTGCCACACTTGGGTCACCACTCTTCTCTTTATTTATTCTATAGGACTCATTTGTACCTATCTATAATGAAAAGTTAGTTTACTTACCTCTCTTAACCACACTTGGGCTTCTCTTACTCTTAGTATTTTTCCTAAGACTCTTATTTTTCACTAATTTATTTCCTCTTATGACCTCAATGTGTCATATCTACACCTTGATCTAACTCATAATATTATTTCAACTTTAACTTTTCTCATATAAGAAAAACTTAATAAGAGTAACTTATAAAAAATAAATGTACCTTGATCTCCTTGCTTGAAGGCTACTTGTACTTTTCTTTATCAAAATATTTCTTTCTCTGTTGCAAAAATGATGTAAAGCCTAGGCCTGCAACCTATTTCTAGTATCTATACACTCTATTATCTAATTTTGATCTCTGATCATCTTTTTATTATATATGTTCTTTGCTTACTTGACATTATTCCTCACTTTAGGCTTTAGTAGGCTCAGTATCCTTCCTTATGAATCTAGTCCTCTCTTTCTATTAAGACATGTCACTCTTCAAGCCTCTTCTACTTTATTTTTATTTAACATCAACCTCATAACGTCATATTTTGATTCTAAAACTATACTCTTCATTCTTTATTTTAGTTGGTTTACTCTCTGACATAGATACATAAGCCTAAAGGCCTCATATATGATTCACTGATTCTAGAATTATTTTTAAATCATATAGTGACATTCACCTACTCATTTAATCTCTCACAAACATCTAATCAATCAACATTATCCTTAAGTAAGAACTCCCCACTCAACTACACCTTACTTCTTTAAGGCCTCCTTCTCTAGTAGCCCTGTCTAAACATAAATCCTAATGGTATGTAAAACATTTAATTCATATGAGAAAACAAAGAACCATTAAATATACCCTTTATCTTGTTATAATTACTCATAAATTTACATGGCACAAAACCCAATGTAGACATATAATCACATCTTCTCTCTTCTAATTAAGCATCTTTAATTCAATATGTTTATATATAAAGCTCCTCATTTTGTGTCATACAAAGATGACCAAAATATAATATGAATAATTTTTATTTCCCATTACCCTCATACAACTTATCCTATAGTTTTAAGACTCAAATCCCAAGGTAAGTTCCCTTTCTTTGATTTCCTTTTAGACAATTAGGTTTATAGGGCCTCTTAATGCATGTAATTAGAGAAACTATATTGTACAATATGGTATAGGTATGAAACATTTTTAATATTCTAACCCATGTATAAATACATTTTATTCTATAATTTAATGATATTTGGTTTGTTGAAAAAGGAGTTATGCCTCTTTTCATCTCAAAACCTTAGATAAGTTTTAACTCAAGTTTGTGTAGGCTAAGAAGCCTAAAAATGGGATATTTTTAAGATTAGGTCATTTAAAGGACTTATTTCACTTTTATAATGTATTTAGTATCTATATTTAATGTCTCCAATTGTTATTTCTCATTGATCAACCACTAAATGGTTTTAACATGCATTGATATAGACCTCTAGGTACCTCTCAAGATTGTGTGTTGAGGTTTTATTTGTATTTAACTATTTTATGGATCTATAAGCCTCCTAATGGATCATTTCATCATTCATACACTCTCTTTTACATTTCATATAACTCAAGAACCCTAATCCACACTTTACTTAATTATTACCCTTTATGATGTATTGGCAAATTTACTCTTACATGGACTGTGTACAAGTCGAACTTGATTTTTACACTTATACATGGGCTTACGAGTCTTACTATAAATTACCTTTATCATATATACATTTTATACTATGACTGAGATTTAAACAAATAAATAAATCTCAAACCAACATCAATAATGTAAACTTACTTATCCTCTTGACTGTGTGTTGGCAGAATAGTTCCATAGTGGACTGTACTAAAGATGAATCCAAACATAGTTTGAATGACACTAATGGGAAACTAATCAAATAAAATAAAAAAATAATGTAAGATATCTCAAATGTCATAAGTTTTAATAAGCACATAAAATATTTTCCAAAACCTTCTTTTCATTTATCTTAGCTTATGTACAAGCTATCCACATAGAACTTTACCTCTTAGGAAGGGTTTCTTTATTTATTAATTTATCTTTATAGATTATTTTTTAAGGTAATATTCAAATAATCTCTTATTCATATGTAATTACATCCTCTTATTCATTGAGTTTATTTTCAAATAACATGCATGGACAAAATTTCTAAGGCAGAGAGAGTACTATTAAAAATCCTGAACTTTTTTCTCTTTTCTTGAAGATATACACCTCTATCTCCTCAATTTTTTTTTCTTATTACTAAATTAATACTACCATACCACCTTATATATACCTATAACTCACCACACTAACATCTACAAGCATTTTATCTTTATAAAGCATGTAACTAACTTTTATTCTTGCCAATGCCATACATATCACAATTACAACTCAAAATTCTTGTTATATTGTTTATGACTATGAATTATACCTCTAAGACACCTAAAACACTTCTTAGGACCTTCATCAAACATTTCCCAAACATTAAATTAATTTTAACGTACTTAAATCACCCTAAACTCACGTTCACAATTTAAAAGTTCAAATATGCTCATTTTGGTAGGAAATGCCAAAGAGCTAAAAAAATATTCCTAACTAAAAACTTGAATCATATAAAACACCCATTACACCCTCAAGGACCAAAACACGCTAGTTTCACTCATTATTCTTACTTTCTTAGCTTTTAAATTAATGCTCCTACATCATATCAACTTTGAAAAAAGAGGTGGTACATATACTTATTGGGTAGTAGTATGATTTTGATTTTAAATGTAAACCATTAAGCTAAAAAACAAAAATCTAAGTTAGCATAAAAATAAATATATATTAAAACCATGAAGATCATGAAAACCCATGTAATTTCAAAAAAATTACATGTAAATACAAGTTGCCATCAAAATCCAAGAAACAGACATCCAAGGAAATTCAACATAAATGCCATCCAAATAGTAACTATTCAAATAAGAGAAATATATTCACCAATAAAAGAGAAATGTATTTAAAAAATGGATATACAAAGGGAGAATGTGTGTAAATATAATATTATACAACAATAATACCAATAATAAAGAAGTGGTCTTCAGTTCTTCGAATGACTACATTTTTACTAGATCACTAGATGCAATATGCTCCAAGATTTGTGCTTATTTACCCAACATGTAAATAAAGGATCATTATATATGAAAATAATAAGGTGAGTGGGAGATGATTATTGGTGGAGTGAAATTTGGAATCATTCCTTAGGTTACACTTAACCCTTCTCAGACATGTGAGGATAACTACCACATTAAATGTGCACTTAATCATATTGTACATCTAATAAACCTCACCTTGGTAACAACACTACCTAAGTTAGACTTCACATAAAGTGTGAATACAATGTGTCTATGTATATATAAACTAAAATAATTATTTTTTATTAATTTTAGCCAACTGAAATTGAGGGTTTTAGGATGGAAATTAGATTGTATTTATCCTATTTATGCCAAAAAGTGGGATACACTATTATTATTTTGTCAAATTACATTTACTCTATACATATTTTACATACTCTTGTCTTTTATCTTGAACTTGTGATATAATAAAGAATACCTTACAACAACATATATGCTACATTAACATGTTAAAATATCAAAGGTCATGTCACATAAACATGCCTACTCTTCATTCAAACGTAATGTGTTGTTAAGCATCATTCAATGTCACAATAATCTAGAGATAAATTTATCTATTCTATATATTTATCACCATTATTGATGTGTCATGTTTGAGGCCTATGTACTCTACAAGACTACTTGTGTCAACCTACTGAAGAATCTTGCCAACAAATATAACTTACTAAACCTCATTCCCTATGATTATACTTTCCCTAATGATATTGTAATGAATTATTATGATAATAAACAATGGACTTTGTATTTTTATGGTTCTAAATATGCCTTGGGTATGAGAGGTAGAATGAGACTATGTCACTAGAATATAAATAAGATATTTTCATGTACTAATAACATTGTACAATATGAGGGATTTATCCTATGACTCCATATGACACATGTATTAGAAGTGAAATATATTAACCCTATGGTTTTTCAAAAAAAATTCCTAACCAAGTAATGAAAACTTCTCAAATCAAATAAGATAGTTTATTCCATATAGATATTAAGTACAAAGTTTGATTTCCTTTTAAAGAGTTTGAGGCTAATAATATTCCTATAAAGAATAATAAATGTGAAGATGATATGGATTGTGTTTGTTTTTTAGATACTATTAATATTAATGATGATATATTAATTATTAAGAGATTAGAGAAACTTACCATTGACCTATAAAACTAGAAACCATTAGATGTCCTGACACTAGAAATTGGTGACAAAATTTAGATTAGTGTGCAATATGTTCTATTATTTTATTAGATGAAATTTATTCCTCCTTAATTTTTAAGAAATGATAGAAATAATTTATCAAGAGATTCAATCAAATATATTATTATTTAAAGTGTACTTCATAGAATTTATTTTGTTGGGTAATTATTTATATGTATTGGATATGAATAAGTTATATAATTTCAATTACAAGATGGTCATGGTAGTGAATGTGGTGGAGGATTTACTAGAAAGTCTATTGCACATGTGTTACTCAGAATTTGTTATTTTTAGAAAGCAATGGAATGTTGTTGTCATGGATATGAGAAGATATGGAATAAAATACAAAGAAAATAATATCAAATATGGTCCATCTCAAGAGTTAGAACCTTTAGTGTCACCATGTCCATTCTCCATATTGGCATTCAATTTAGTTTATAAGATTAACCCTACATCTTCAAATTATCATATGTTCATTATCATAATAATTAAATATCTTATAAAGGTAGTAGAATCAGTGCCCTTATAGACCATTATATTTTAATGTATTTGTAATTTCCTTATGATACATATTTTTTTGATATTTGCCTTACCATATTTTATAATCACTTAATACGGTTCACCTTTAAAGAATGACATGGTATAAGAAATTGATAAATAAAAAATGAAGCATACATTATCTACTCCTTACTAGTCATATGGAAATGGTTAATAATTTAGAATAATAATATTGTCAATATTCTGTAAAAAAAACTATGAAAAACATCATATTGTTTGGAATAATCAAATACATCTATCTTTATGGGCATATACAACCAATGTGAAAACATATATGGTAAAAACCCCTTATTCATTAGTCTATGGGGTATAATCAACATTTTTCCTTGAATTTGATATTCCGTATTTGAGAGTGTCACTAAAATGATATTATTGGTAATTATGGATACATTAATAATGTATTATATTAGTGGGAAATGATGGATCAAAAGAGAATAAATGGTATTGAACAATTTAAGATTTCATCAAACTATCCTTATTAAGGCTTAAAATAAAAATATTAGATAAAGATAATGTAATGTGGGTGAATGATAAATTTTTGAATTAAATTTAAAAGTTACATTGAAAACAAAGTTTAGAAAGTAGAATTCAAGCATATTTTGATTGGCCTATTTTTATTCACACAAACAATTAGATCAGAGGAATATTGACTTATGACATTGTAATTAAATCCTTTAAATAATCAAATCAATATTATACATTGGTGAAAATTCAATATTTGATAAATATATATCATGTTACTATATGTGATTATTTATATGATTTCATTTTGACCCAATTTGGCACTCTAGAAACATTTTATCTTGAACTCCTTGTGCTATGATTCTTTAGCAATGCACAATTTGGTTGTGGTGGTGTGATTATGGTGGCAAATCAACAAACACAAAACATAGGTAATAGGAAAAATGGTAAAAATAATATACATAATAATAAAAATGTAATAAATAGTTTTATTATTAGAATTATGTGTGTACAATCTCACCCAAAATATTAACCTATCTTCCATTGAGTGTTACCACCTCCAAATGGACTCCTCTCACTATCCATTCCAATATACTTTCTAGGAGAAACTCCATGTTCACATGACCCAATATATTCCTTCACAGTCTAACTCGAAGACTCTATTATTTTCCTTCTTTTTATCTTACTTATTACCTCCTTGTGTGTGCCTTCTTATATGCTTCCATGTGTGTATGCAATAAGGATGGTATACATCTTCTCATAGAATTTCAAGGCCTTCAATTTCATCCCAAGATAATACAAGAATTATTCTCTCAAAAATATTAAGTAAGATTAGTTTTGACATCATAAAGCCTACCAAAGAGAATCCATATCTAATAACCTAATAATAGACCAAATATTTCCTAGACATTACTTGATATTTCCTAGACTTTTCTTAATAATAGACCAAATATCTAGACTTACATAATGTTTCCTAGAAATTTAATAATAATATACCAAATATTCCAAAATATTTATGACATCACTTTTTTTAAATCATTACAAATAAAAGATTATTTATTTGCAACCACCTTGACCCTAGTGACCTATTTACCTTGAAAACTATATTTTGACATTAATATGACCATTTATGGCATAAGTTTGATTTTTAATATGCAAAATATCATGAAAATATTTTGAATATTATCATGGAATATTTAGTTTTAACTTTATAACATTTCATGGTGTGACCATTATTCCTTAGTGGGTGTTGATAAGTTTTAATAGATGTTACTACTAATTAAATTTAACAATAAATTATTTATAATATGTCAACTAATGATAATTAATTGTTTGAGGAAAAAATTTGGTGTTGATATCTTTCTCATACATAGCTTGTAATTTGTCCTTAGAGTATATTGAAATGAAATTTTTTGATGGTGGTACATAAAATATCTTTGAAAATTCATAGTTGATCCATTTTTTCATTAGAGTTTCTTCCAATTATTTAATTTTATACAACCCATTATTATGAATTGCTACTATCATATATTGTCACAACTATTCAAGAAGGAGATTAATATTCTTTCTCTTATGATTTCAACAATCATATTCCATGACCAAGTCATTCACCTAAAATGGGGACCACTTATGTTTAATGGTTATTTTGATTTAATACAATAAATGTAATAAACACTAAAAAATTAACATAGTGATTTAGATTACAAAATATATAGAACCTAATGTAAAATATGATAAATTAAAAAAAATTTAATGATATATAAATAGTAGCTTTTAATGAAATATTAAAACCTATGTCAAATATGACTTTTGCTAATTGTGTAGGCAAGTCATGAATGTAGAACTGAGTGGGAGGACCTGTAAAATGTGTTGTGCCTAAAAACATAATCATTTTCAATACTATTTCACATTGATCCTAATTTAGATAATTAAAATGCAATACTTGAAATATAGTTACAAATATTAATATTAGTTTCACTCGGTATTAATTATGATTCTCTAAAATTTTAGCAAAATAGTGCAATGACCACTATTTTATAAGACAACATAATCATAATGTAATAGAACAAACTAGGGCATATTGCAAAAAGGACATATAATATAATTTTTAATGATACATATGATATAATATAAATAATAAAATAATTATACACCATGGAATCATATTCCAATTGGTGCCTCATCACAAATTGAAGCAAGTGGGTATACCCTTTATGCAAGAACTCCATGGGAGTTTTACTATAATCAAGTTATTGGTTAATCTAATCATACGTTTTTCTTTGTACATAAATTATTTATGTTTTCTTCATTTCTACTTATTTTTATAATAATTATTGTATCAATTGGTTTTAATTTCACTTTGGCACTTTCCCTCTTGATTTTCACATCGATTCAAATAATCTAAAACAACTATCTTACAATGCTTTTAATGCACATTATTTATGGCAGTCCACTTGATCATTAGGGCATATATTTCATGTTATTCTTTTATTTCATGTATATTATAACATCCTTATACTCCTACATTCCCCATGAGCACAATAATCTCTTTGCCATTATAGGCATGTACATTCTTATATGTATAGATCATTTGTATTACATTATTATGACTCTTTTAAACATACATTGGGGACATATTGCTTGTCTTATTTTTCCACATTATTCTTTGGCTCTTTTTTGAATATTTTTTAATCCCTCCAATTTATTTTATTTTCAAATCTTTGCTTCTTATTAATTTTTAAATGTTTTAAAGTTTTAATCTTTCAAAAATTCTCAAAAAATGATCAACCTAGAAGCCATTAATTATGTTTAAGAGGTTATTTATGGTTAGGGACTTAATTTTTGTCTATTATAGCCTATTAATTATGGCACATGGGAATTATGTAATCATGTCTATTTGGAATCACTCCTAGTTAGCTTTTGAAATCATAGCTATGAACTGGGTTATGAGGGTTTTTACAACTGGGCCCAAATCTAGGCATAAAAAAGAGGGAAAAGGATCCCCCTAATGACCAAGCACAAAAAAGAGGGTTTGAAGGCTCTCCTATCCTTTAATATTGATAAATATACCCATGACCTTGGCAAAAATAGAGAACATGAGGGTTTTAAGGATTCCCACAATTAGGGGTTTTGAGGATCCCATAACCTATAAGTATAGGAAAGGGGATTTTAAGGCTCCCCAAACCTTTAAAAAATGGAGTAAAGGTCCCATGACCATGGTAAGATTAGATAATATGAGGGTTTTAAGGATTCCCATAACTAGGGATTTTGAGGTTCATGTAACCTATGAGTACATCAAATAGGGTTTGGAGGCTCCCCCAACCTTAAACAAGTGAAGTAAAGTTTCCATGACCAAGGTGAGACTAGAGAATATGAAGGTTTTAGATGTTCCCAAAACTAGTGGTTTTGAGGTCCCATAACCTAGAGAACATAAAGAATTTATAATATTATACACCAAAAAGTCCCTTAGATGAGGAGATATTCTTCAATTATGGTCTTTTACACAACCTTAAAATAGTATATTTATAGCAAGAGGGTTTCTCTTCCCTCTAAGATTCATACTAGACATTCTATTTTGTGAATAAATATATCAGGTTTAAATAAGGCCTCCTCTAAGAACCTTTCGCCTTCACAAGTTAAGGGAGTGGGTTCCTTTATCTCTCATCTTACCCCAAAATAGGAACCTAAGGATTGATCCACCATCATCCTCCCCAAAGACAAACTGTGAAGGAGAATTCATGCCATAAGTGTCTATAATAAAATGGTAAGGTCTATAGCCTCCCCTATTTAAAATGCTATTAATCCTAAATGATTCTCTAGAAAAGGACCCAGTGAAATCCATATCATTAAATAACCACTAGTAGTAAGAAGACCAAAAAGAAAATCATGATGGGTCCTTACCTAGACTAGAATGTCCACCATCCTTTCTCTATCCCTCCTAGATACTATCACAATCCATAAATTCCAACCTAAGAATGCACGTATGCCAAAAAATCAAAGCAAAGTTGTTATTGACTAGTCAGCTCCATCCACAACTAATGCATAGACCACAGTCATGCACATGAGGAAAGAAAGAGATTCAAGGCTCTTTTATGAGCCCAAAGTAGACCCATTTTACTCCATATTGTGGGGATTCATAGATGGAAAATCATCCAAATTAGATCCCCATGCATCTCCTTTGACCTAAGAGTAGACACAATATATTTTTTTCCATTTCTTGGCAAGGGTTTTAGATGCCTTCTCCTAGCCCCATGCTAAATAAATAAATCCACATTTTAGCTCCATCCCCTTTCCCCAATGTTCCTCCTCATCATCATCCTCACCTTCACCACCTTCATCCTCCTCACCAAATTATTCCTACCCATTGCTTGGTTTGAATTTTCCTCTTGTTATGCTCCTTCTTTCTCTACACTGAATTCTTTATGATTTTATTAAAAGCATGAAGGTAATCATTTTAAAAATAAATTATTATTTTAACTCATGAAACATTATTGAAATTAATTTTGGTGTTTTATCAAATTTAATCTATAAGAACATGTTTATGTAAAGTGACACCATTAGTTTCTCCATACCTAAATTTTGCTTCAAACTTATATGGATGGGATGGGATCTCTAGGGGATTGATCCCATTATAGTAGACTATTTTAGGGTGGATAGGGAGGTTTGGAAAAATTTATAGATTAGGGGTTTGGTTTATTTCATGCAAAGGGTGGAGGGTCATGATAAACATGTTTTAAAGTCATTTGTGAAGAATTGAAACAATAGGATGGTGGTTTTCAATGGCACGTATATGGATATCATAGAATAACTCATAGCTTAAGTAACAACACTTAGAATTTGGGTTACCAAATTCATCAATAGATGCATATATTTAAAGAGGAAATGGACAAATTTCATATTTATGGGGAAAACATATTCCATTACATAATGGCTTCACTAGAGAGGATATCCTTCATCCATTCAATGAAGTTGTGAAGTAAGTCATGTTTTACCTAATGTTGGAAGGTAAGAAAAATGTGGTTCATTAATCTCATTTCATATTTATTAATTATTTTTATCACCACATCCCCATAAGCCTACCCTTTTACTTCATGCATCCCCTTGAGAGATCCATTTTAGAACTAAAAAGGGGAAATAAAAAACATTTCTTGCATCAATCTATCATATTAATGATCCTTAAACATTTCAAGGGTATGAATAGTGGACTTAGGAGCTTCCCCATGCTGTATAAATAGGACCTATTTTTGGGTGGAATAGAACATAAATTAAGAAGTGCCTTAAAGGGAAATAGTCAAGGTCCTACTAGAGGTGGTAATCTAGATTATAGAATCAACTCTAGGAACCTTTAATCGGATACTTAGGATGTTAGTGAGGAGATAACAACTGAACAGATCCATTTTATGAGGTTAAAAACTACCTTTTTGAATGAGGATGACAAAGATCAAAGGAAACACACATCCAAAGAAAGGATAAAAACATGAAAAATAAGGCTCTCAACCTATAGTGTGCTTTCTTATTGATAGAAATGATGAGTTTAATAAGGGAGTAGAAACCTTGAAGGGTGAAATTAGGGTAAAAAATATTGAGGAAGAACTCAAGTTTCAAAAATATATCCTCATATGTTTTATGAGGGGACATTATTCATTGAAGTAGTAGGTCAAAACCATTTCTAAAGAAAATAAGTAATTGAAGTACAACATAAAACTTATTGTGGAAGTGAGAAAAACATTAATTAAAGATAAGATAATAGTTTTTGAGTCTTTCTAGACTCTTTTGTGTGAATTAAAGTAATATGGAGAGACCAATAATAAAATTAAATATAGATAATGCAACAAGGAGATTGAAAAATAACCATAGATGCATTATAGGTTGGAAATGGAACTGAATAACATGATCAACAATTGGGAAGAAGTCTCATGAAACCAAAAACTCTAGTTGTTTTTTTGTTTTTTTATGTTGATTTATAGTTATTTTATGGTTGTGATGTAATATTTTTGTTTTGTAGCATAATTTTATGTTTATCTAGGCTTTGAGGGCCTTTTTTTATTTATTGTATAGATTCAGGTCCCTAGTTTAAAAAACCCTTTTTTTACCCATAATAAAAAAATGTCAAAAAAATCAATTATTTTAAAAATGGAAAAAATACAAAAAATATATGCAAAAAAACAAAAATAAATACTTCCAAACATTTTCTTATGTTTCTATCTTACTTATTTACATATATTATTTATATCATGATAAATAATTGGAATAATTTTTTATTTTCAAATATACACTAATTTGCATGAGGTATATGAGTTTGATACATGACATATTAATACATGCTTCCTTGATATTGGGATTCCCTTTTTACCCAACAACCTTACTAATTCATGGGAATCTATTTATTATCCATGAACTCTTCAATTGGTTATATATATCCATAACCTTGGTATTATTATGAGCTATATATCATACAAGTGTTTTATTATTCATTCATACTTTGCATTGTATTACATGAACATACCATTTTATAAAAATGATATTGGTACATATGGTCGATGTAGACTAATCTCATTTACTCTATTATTCTTTTATATTAATTTCTTTATTGCATGATAAGTTATGAATTGCTTGATTATTGTGTGTGGTTCTTAGCCTTGTTTGGAAACATATTCATTTCATTGATTTTATAGAATCATCATGCCATTTTAGTGTGGCCCTTGACCTTGTTTGATTGTGCAGATTTCATATGTCCTTTATATGTGGCATTTAGGACTTTTGTGTGTAATTATATTAAGATTATGTGATAGTATTTGTATGTTAATTTCTTGTTACTATGATTCCATGATTCATATCAACATTAATTTTACTCATGTCATGATACATATCATGCACATGTTGCTTATGTTCCTTAATTTTATATCTATATAATACAAGTTTTATAATAAATTAAATGATATATTCATTACTATGATGTGAAACATTTAAAATGTTCACAAGATACTATGTGATTACATATTTTACATATTGTATAAGTATTTTTAATATCAATGAATTTTTGGTTACGTCCTTCATCTCAAAATATTAGCATCACATTGGGCTTTCCTTAAGAATTTATATCCTCATGAGCAACAAATTTAAAATTTGTGACAAAATACAGTGTTCAATATTTTAACATGGCTCATAGTTTCTAGATTGTGTGGGCATATGACATGAATGTGAACTCATTATTATAGTTACTTGAGTATAGATTTGCATACACTTAATGGATATGCATGGCATGTGAAAAATAGTTACAAGTTCAATTCATATTCTATATCAATACAATACAAATTTAGGGGGCATGATATTCATTCATGCTTATGTTACTACATTGAAAATTTTAAATTTGTCTTTTTATAAGTTAAAATTTTTTAAAGATACAAAAGTTTCAAATAGAATATAAATCCATCTGTATAAATGTGATTCATATAATTTTTCAAGTGGGTCATGTTAGAGTCTCATGACACTCAATGACTATGGTTTCACTTTAGTGAGCCACATTTGGTGGTTCCACCCCTTCTTGCACTACAATTATTGTACACAATATTTTACATATTTGAATGATAATTGGATCATACAATATTTCTAAATCAAAAGCTTTGAATGGTTTTTAAATTGAGACTTGATCACTCTCAATTCACCACATCAGGTGTATTAATATGTGATATATTGGTTGGCTTATTCTTCATTCTATTAACTTTAAATCTCTATGAGAGCCTTCACTATTTTACTCACTATCTTAAAAATACTAAAAATATCTTTCAGACATCACTATTTTTTTTACAAATTCTTGTCATCCAATTTACAATAGTATCTAACCTTCTAAAAAATTGCACTATGTTGGATAAGGCCATATCCCAACATTGTCCAATAGTAAGGTATCATCTCATAAACTTTAATGATTAGTTATCAAATTTGAGATGATTAATTTAATCCCTATAGAACTTTTAAAAAGTCAATTAATGGAAATATTTTAAATTTACCATTATATAAACACATCAAGGACACTTAATACAACATTTACTAATCACTTGGCAATTCTACTGCACATTGAGCAAAATGTAAGTAATATTTATAATATAGGTTCTAATTTATTATAATAGTTATAGGAAACATTTGAATTTATTTTATTTGAATTCAAATAAATTAATTTTTAAAACTTCAAGTCAATTTACTAGTTTCATCCATATAGTGCAAGTATTAATATTCACACACTCCATATAGATTGACTTGAATTTATATGGAGTGTGTGAATATTGTTACTTGAACTATATGGATGCAACTAGTAAATTGACTTGAATTTTTAAAATGAATTTATTTTATTTGAATTAAAATAAATTCATTTTTAAAAAATCAAGTCAATTTACTAGTTGCATCTATATAGTGCAAGTATCAATATTCACACACTCCATATAAGAGGAAGAACTGCATCATATGAGGCCATTTTTAGCTATATAGGTATCAATAAAATTACATGGGATTTTATGAGAATATATTATCTATTATTCTTTCCTTATTCCCCACTTTGAATTTGATTTCTATTTGGTTTATGTGTAGGAACTAGGGTTTCAATATTGTAAGTATTTACTCATGATAATTCATCACCCTTAGATAATTAACAGTGAACCTTTGACAAAGGTATGTATTCAAATAGTAAAATATTCCACAAAATCAACATAAACATGGTGACAATCAGAACTACAAGGATAAAGTGTGTGCCTATCCAACCTAGTACTTCCCTATCCTAGTTCATTGTTGGATTATATTTATAAGAATGACACATTTCACATGTCCTTTAAGTTAGTTACACATTACTAATCTACCTACATAATCAGTTCAAATTAGATTTGATATAGGTTTACATATTTCATTCAAATCTACTATTTATAATTCATTAAATTTTTTATAATCTACTATATTTTACACTTAGGTAATGCACATTCAGTAATATAAATCATAATTTTTAATGGTTATTTTGATTTAATATGATAAATGTAATAAAAATTAAAAGGTCAAAATATTGATTTATATTATAGAATAAATAGAATATAAATGTAATATATAGTAAATTATAGAAATTGAAATGATCTATAAATATTATTTTTCAATGAAACATGTAAACTTAGATCAATTATAATTTGTATTGATTGTTCAAGTAGATCACTAATGTGAAAATGATTGGGAAGACCTATTAAATGTGTCATGCTTGAAAATAGAATCTTGAAATGCATTAGGATAGATTCATGTTAGCTTGAACATGAATTGATTATGGACTTTTATTTTAACTTTGGTTGTGTTTATGTTGATTATATAGAATATTTCCCTGTTGGAATGCATGCATCTATTAGTGGTGTACTATTTATTTCTTTAGGTACTAAATTATCACGTGAAAATAACTACATGTTAAAACCCTGGTTCTTTCACATAAACCAAAAAGAAATAAAATTAAAAGGGCATTATTAGGTAAGGTAAATATCTAAGATATCCTTAGAAAACCCCACATAATCTAAATGTTGACTACATATCCAAAAAGGTCCTGAAGTCAATGTAGTTCTCCCTCTTAGAGTGAGTGAGTGAATGTTGATACTTACACTATATGTATTCAACTAGTAAATTAACATGAATTATTGGAAATGAATTCCCGTGAACTATAATAAAATAGAGCCAGATTTAGCCTATGACTATTAGAATAAATTAGAACTTGAATTGAAAATATTAATACCCTTTTGCTTAATGTGCAGTATAATTGCCAAGTGTTCTCTAGATGATGTATTGAGTGACCTTGATATTTTTATATAGTAGTAGATGTGGAATATTTACATTAAAAATGTTTTTTAAAAGTTCAATAGGTATGACATGAAGAATATCAAATTTTAAAAATAATTTTTAGAGCATGGGAGGTGATGCCACACTAATGGACAAAATTGGGTTATGACCATGTCCATCCTAATGTGGTTTTGTCCCAAAAGGTCAAAGATTATTGAAACTTCACAAACAAGAAATTGTAGGTAGAATAGGGATGTATGAATGATTTTTTAATTATTTTAAAGATAATGAGTATAATAGTGAATCCTCTCTTAAATATTACAAGTTAATATAATGGTGAATAGACTAAGCAAGATAAGGATATTAAGATTAAACATTATTGATCACTTAATGATTAAATTTGAGTGTTTAAAACTTGATATTACTATAAAATTAGTCTTTATACCAAATTTTTTCTACAAAATAGTATCCATTATTTTTTGTCACATTTTCTCTAGAAGATGAAGATACACCAACATATCACTTTCATACTCACCTTCATTTATTCTTTGATTGACATAAAATCTTAAATTCATAACATTAAACTCAATGGGAATAAAATTATCAATAACATCATATGGATGAAAATGAGAATAACATGTTTTTGATTTGGTTGTAGTCATATATGCCCACAATGTTGCATGAACTAGCTCATCCCATGTGTGTATATGAAAAGTTGCATATTTGGCAAGAATATGGCATAATAAATGATTTGTTAAATTTACCTATCCATTATTACTTGTATTTTAGGTTTATAACTTATAATGCTTGATATAAAAATTACTTACTAATTGTTTTCCTTTATTTGTTATAATTTCTAGTTAGTAAAAAAAAGATTAACAATGTGATCATACAGGTATCTTAACACTTCAACCATAGAATTTATTTTCATAGGTCTAGCCTCAACCCAATTATTAAAGTAGTTAGTTTCAACCAAAATATATTTATTTATTCATGGTGTAGGTGGAATTTTACCCATAATATATATTCCCCAATTTTCAAATGGGTAAAGTGGGAAAATATGACATAATGGTGTTGAATAAGTCTTACGATTCTTGTGTGATTGATATATATTGAATTTCTTACAATAATTCAAAAAAACTTTGAAAAGTGTTTTCAATGATAAAATTAATCAAGGATTATGTGCCTTTAGATGCTAATAAAATTGACCTCTAGACATACCATCATGAAATTATTCAATCAAATCCCTTCATGTTTCTTAACTAATTTCTCTCCTATATTGTCCATTAATTCCAACATGATATAATAATCCATGTGAAATGGAATATGAACAAATTTCTTGGGTTTTATTCCTCATAATCTATTTTTTCACCATTAGTGAACTTTAAATCATTCAAATAATTCCATATATCTATTTACTCACTTGGAGTTGCATTAATAGATAGTAAAGCTACATCTGGAGATTTATCATCATCACAATACAAACACATACCATTATATCCTCAATAAAGTGAATTTATATTAAAATTATTATTTCTTGGCTATCTTTGATGTTATATTCATATTGCCAGATTAAAAGTATCCATCTTGTTATCCTACCTGATGGGTTAGGATTTTTTACAATGTATTTCAAAGCTTGATGATCTATTATAATTAAAACCTTTTACCCTATAAAATAGCTCCCAAAATTATTTACAACAAAAATAATATCTAGATATTATTTCTTGGTTAAAGTATTATTTACCTTGGCACTTTTCATTTTCATGCTCTCAAATTAAATTGGGTGATCATTCCCATTCTCATCCCTTTGGCCGAGTGTGACCGATAGTGTTACATTTGAAACATAAAAATACACAAGGAACAACTAGTCACAATCCAAATTTTTCAAAACAAGAGAAGTTACCATGGCTTACTCAAGCTTCTCAAAAGCTTCAAGTTCATTCTCCCCTAATTCATAAGGAACATCTTTTTATAAGAATTGAGTTAGTGACTATGCAATTTTTGATAATTTATTAATAAACCTTATATAATATCCAACATGTCATAATAATGATCTTAGCTTACTTATATTCACAATAAATAAAATATATTAATATTTGAAACCTTTTCTAGATTAATACAAATACCATCTCTAGATACAACATATCCTAAAAGGACACCTTTAGAGCATCAAACACATACTTGTTGGGGATTAAATGAGGTTATAGCCTTATCCAACCATCAAAAATTATTCTCTAATTAGTATAAATTATCAACCTTGCTTCCATAAATATAAAAATAATCAATAAATACCTGAATGAATTTTTAAATATAGGGTTGGACAACCCTACTAATTGAGCAATAAATGTTTACAGGGGCATTATATAATCTAAATAGAATTACACTATAAGGAAATGTTCCCTAAGGATTTGTGAACATATTATTTAGTTAATCCTTAATATCTATGTGAAATTAGTATTACCAACTATAAACATCAACAAATTTATAGCACTCATTACTAGCCATCACATCCAATATATGATTCCAGAATGGAATAGGGTTATGGTCCTTATTCATCACCTTATTGGGGTTTTTTTAGTTAATGTAAATAAATAACTTCCCATTATTTTTATTTATACCATAATGGGAGATATTCATTCTATTTTTTATACCTCTTCTTTTACTAATTTATAAAAATTAGTATTCATTCTATAAGACATTTGCTTGATTGGTTTTACTTTATCCACTAGTTAAATAGAATTTTATACCTAAATAACCTAGTGAATTTCATTATAATAAAACATGAAGAGATGCATATCCATTTTAAATAGTTTAAAATATTCATATCTTTCTTCCTCCTTCATCGCATCTCTGATTTGTAATTTTTTAAGTTGCATTCTATCTCTTATTTGGTGAAGCTCTTGGGTATATAAACAAGTGAGTCTGGGAGGATTTTCATAACTAACACATAAAAATAATCCTCCTCATCAAAAATTTATAAATCAATATTACTATAATAATCAGAGGATGTCTATCCATCACTCTAATTTCTTGACCCTATAGGTACCCTAATATAACCCTAAGGAACTACACCTATTTTCACCTTCCCATTTCCACAACCAAAACCCCCTCACTCTAATAATTCCTTGTATATATTATTATCAACCATGAAATTTTAAATAACATTGGGTATGCAATATTTCCATCCTTTATCACTTGGAATTTAATGAAACATACAACACCTATAATAGAAATTGTTACATCAGAAACAACACCTTATGTTATTTTTACTTTATTTATAGATATTAACATTAATGTCAAAGGATGATCAAGATTTAAACCCTAAATGATTATTATACATTCAATCATAACATAAATTGTAACACCATCATTAAATATAATATCAAAATAAGAATACCATTACATAATACCTCAACATGTGGAGTGTAGGTATCCACCATTACCTCCAAATTTGGGACTTCATCTTCCTTCTTCCATCTAACACTAATTCAAATTAATAACCCCCTCCTCTTTTATAAATATATATCAATGTTGATATTAATTCATGCCTTATATATATGAGATATAATTATTAAGGCACATGAAATAAAATTTCAATAGACATAGATCAAACCCTTCTATGTGAGTGTTCCCTAGCAGAGTTTGCCAGCAAGGTAGGTAGAATCTTGACATGATAGTTATAAAGGTTGAAAAAGTGATAACCTAATGGTGGTAGATTTACCAAAGAGAAAATGATTTATGTAAGTGAAACAACATAAGTTATGAATGATAAATTAAATCTAATAGATAGTTATAAGGGATGTTGAGTAGAGAAATATCTATCCTTGAGGAGAGAACTAATTTAAATATGAAATAGGAAAGAAAAATATTAAGTTTTAGTTGGTGGATGTAGATGGTATTTTTTTATTATTCATCACCTCAATATTGTACACTTTTCAAACTTATACCTTGGTTATTCCTCTTAGTTATACACATGAATTGCTTCCATAAGCCTTGCATTTACTCTATCTTGTGCGCCTTTGCCTATCTCTTAGTATGAAAAATATTATATTGATGACACAAACATCATATCTTTCCTAAACTACTTAAAATGTAATTATCTTAAACCTTTGAAAGTTTTGAGCCTATACCTATTTTAATAATCCTTGGACACTAATGTCTAGGATATATAGTAGCATCAATGTTACTATCATGCCTTAATGCAAGTGCCAAGTTCCCTAAAGTAATCCAATTTATAAATTAAATGTATTTCAATGGCTATCCTATGGTATTTGATGTTAGTTATCTCTTAAAAATATTGGTATAAATACAATATCAACCCATTAGAGTATAATCACTAAAAGGTAGGGGGTGAATCAGTGATGCAAGATATTTCAAAATTCAATTATAATAATTTAAAACTCTTAATAAATGACTACAAACATTCATAAAACATACAATATGTTTATAATAATGACTAATAAAGATGATGTAAGATCACACACAATAAAATATCTATGTGGGAAACCCTCTTGGGGAATAAAACCCACTCTCAAACTTAAAATCACATCGACTAATTGTCCTTTAATATGATCACAAACATGAGACTTTTAGTACAGTACCCACTTCACAATGAGAACCCACCCCTAAGTATGAATAAGCTTCTAGATGTTGAGCACCTACATAACACCTATGAAATTAAAAACTCTAGAACTCTGGTTTCATATCAATCTAACTAAAGAAATAATGTTTAACACCTCTCTTTCAACTCATCACACACTCAAAATTTCTCATACAAGAAATACATCCAAACAAACCTTTTTGATCACTTTAGGCTTCTTTGCTCATCCCCAACTTGCTTTGCACATCAGTTTATCCACTGATCATACTAACTATGATCTCTTCCCTTTACCTCTATCTTTTGATCTCTCAATTTATTCACATTCAAGTCTAGAAATAATTACCTTGGTCTCTAATTTTTATAGATTATTCATGAATATCAACATCTATTTCATCTATAATACTTACGTTAACCCTTAATACATATATCATTCTAAGACATAAATCAAATACATTATCATAGGTCATATATAGCATCTATGGGTCACACATAAGTAGCTACTCCTTTCAATTAGGCATTAGTATCCCTTATAAGTCTCATGGAGACCTATTACCCATTTTAGCACTTCATTAATAAAATTAAGAACACAAGATCATTTCAAAATACTTGGGTCCACTCCATATGACCTCTAAGACATCTTATAATGATTACTCCTACCAAAACACTCTTCTACTAAAGCATAAATTTCTTAAATAATATTTTATACATAGAAACACCATGAATGAACAAATATTAAAATTTGAAGCTCCATAAGTTTGAATATATAAACATTAATACATTATAACTAGATTCTATAGATGCATCTTGAATTCCTCTACAAATTTTATTTTTCCTACATCAATAAATTCATCTTGGATAAAAATATATAGCTCAAAAACTATAGACTAGTTTTCTCTCATTAATTTGAATATTTAAATTCCAATGGTCACTAAGAAAATGTTAAACATCAGATAGTTTTATCTCATCTTATGCTCCCTTAAAACTTTGACCAAATACACACCATCAATATCCTCATATTATCTTAGTATTTATCTTACAACACTCATTGTTGATATAAGATCCTCTCTTCCATTATCATGCCACTTGGTAGTTATGTATGCCTTCTACACAACCTATACCAATCAATCAATGTGCATACACCACTTGGAAGCTCTGCATGCATTCTCATCATAATTTGACATATTGACTAAATATTCACTATTGGATCACTACTTAAAATATCACGTGCTCCATTAGATCATTATCCAATCAAATTAAATTCTTGTCATTGATCTTAGATACGATTGAATGCTCATTGTTAAATTTGTCTAGACTTTTTAACCCTAGGCTTTAGTGTAGTTAAACTTGAATGTCTCTAGTCCATCACATTCTACTTGAGAAACTTTAAATATTTATATTTTGAGATATAAAACACTTGAAGACTCCAAATCTTTAGGGTACCTTCTTGGTATTATAGACAACATCTCCATGAGAACCTTTGAGCACTGTTGACTTTTGGAGTACCTATATAAAATACAAAAACTTGCTAGATCACTCATATTTGCATGACATAAAGTGATGGTATAGCTTTTATTAAGCTATAAGATGCATGTTTCTCTTTCCAAATGATCAAGTAACATACCATAACTTCACCAAGGAACCTATGGATGCCTCAACTTTTTATTTGTCTTTACAGACCTACAAATGTACCATATCTCTTCAAACTATCAAACACAACTTTTTTGTCTTTCATGTACTAGAATCATATGCTCTCTTTGACATCAATGTCAACCTAAAACATAAATTACCATGATAAAAAATCTCCCCTTTTGTCATTGATGTAAAAACACCCTCAGAATGACATCTTACTCATTTAAACTTCTTCATTTTGATCTTTCTCCCTCTTTGACATTAATGACAATGGATTTATTCCTTAACATTATAACAATCATTCTTTAACATCATGTAAGAATTCAAATTTTTATTTAAGATGATCAGGATACTTAAATACTTTCAAGCATATTAATCAATTTGTCCCTCTTTGACATGCACCAATCTAAACTAACAAATTGCTCATAGAGATTAGAAATCTCTCCCTAACATCATACTCCATCTTATGTCATTTTTTATTTGACATACACCAATATAAACTTGGTATTTTTTTATCCTTAGACTTGTCTACCTATAAAAATAATAATCTATCTTTGCTCATGCATGAATATTCAATACCTTATCAAAATACATGACTTGGTTTGATCAAGTCATCATATCAATCCTCTTGAATTCACAACTATAACAGACTTCTTCACACTTCTAACATGAATAAATAATCTTCACATATGCTTCCCCTTACATCTTTAACATCTTCTTTAAGCCACTAAATCTAATTGAGTTATCTCCCCCTTAGTAAAACACATCTTGCATATTATTAAATTGAAAAGATCATATCTCTATACTAATTAACATTTTGATCATTACCTAGAGAACACACACTTCCTTCCACACATGAAAGATGTCTCTTAAGAAACATAGGTAGAGACACCCACTTGTCATAAAGGGAATATAGATCCAAAAAATCTCAATAATCTCATATCTCCATGCTCTTACTTGACTTTTAGTCCTTTTTCATCTTCAGATTGACTTTGAATGAGTTCTCAACCATACTCTATTCTTTTATCTCATGATCCTACTTGATTTCCTTGTCTGTTTGGGTATATAAGGCTTGTTCCTTGATAATTGAACTTGTTCCCTATTCTTTCATGGAAAAAAATCCATTTTGATCATGTTTTTCATCTACCTACTTAGTCCTCCATTCATTATGACTCCTCTTTATGATAGGAGAGGTAAAATACTAATCATTCTTGTAAAAACTTGTTATGTGACCTCTATCATGATATTTGAAAAAAATGAGGTTTCTAAGATTTTACATACACTATGATTTAGATATATAATGATTCCTTATATTTTCATGAATTCATTCATGTACCTATTCATTTGGTCTCCTGATGAAGATATTATAAAATATTGTAATATGACCAAATCCTTGACACTTGTAGCAAAAGACGTCATTCTTTCATTGTGAAATCATTAATTGTCTTGAGTGAAGATATTATTCATGCTTACCATTTTCTTGATCATAATTCCATTTAAATTCATTCCTTGAGGATATTTTATAATATTTTCAACTATGACCAAACGGATTGCAAAAGTAAAAATAACCATTGAAATTTGCATACCCCATAGCATTTGGTTATCTAATTTGATTTGTCTTCATTATGTCAATACCTTCATTCCTTGATTGATGATTGATATTCAAAGCCTTTATATTGTCTATAGTTACATGTTCTTGTTCTTCTTTGTATCCAAGACAATATCTATCACTAGCATGCTTTTGATTATTTAAAATATTGTCAAGATCATTTGAGCTCTTTTCAAACTTCACAAATGAGTTTACCTTACAAGATGTTTTTTCTAACTCAAATTTAAATGAGTCATTTTTAATCACATACCTTGAATACACATCTTATTTATCTTTTAGGCTTGTATACATAATTTCTAAATGACTATTGAGATACTTGACAATATCTTCATATTCCCTGGTGTCATCATTCAATCTTTCTTCAAACACACTAAATTTTTCTTAATATTCCCTTATTTGTGACATCATATCTTTTTTATTTTTCTTCTCAATCTTTATATATTCAATATAATTCATTAATTCATCCTTATTATCTAAGTCATCAGCTATATCTTTGCTCATTTCTTGATTTAGTTTCATCTGCAAAGATGTTATCTATGATTGATACATGATACACTCTTCATCCTTAATCTTTACTTATTTATTAAGAATAAAAACCTAAATTTCAAGTTGTTATGTGATCTAATAATCCTCCTTGACTCCATTACTCAGCCTTCAGTCTAAAATTCTGATTTTCTCCTCATTGGATTTGATCAAGGAATCTTGTTTTCTATTCTCTCTTTGTAGAAACTTCATTTCTTCCATAGTATCTAGATATTTATATTCAAGAGTGAATTTATCATCTTCTTCCTTTGAGATATCTCTACCAAATAAATCTCTACTTTAAAAGCATTCAGCTTCATCATCACTAAACACCATGAACAATGTCTCCATGTCCTCATTATGAAAATAATCATCACTTTCAAATGTGTTTACTTCTTCTTTTGTAGATTAGTAACTATCTTTTTCATGGTAAAGGATCTTATTGCCTTTTTATGATTCCTTCTTTCCATTTTTATTATTTAAGAACTTTATGTACTTGCTAGGACCCTGAAATTTCTTATGTTCATCCTTACGAGATTCCTTATAAGCTTATTTGAGTTGGTTTAGACATTTTTTTGTAAAATGACCAAATTTACCAAATGAAAAGCATATGAAAGGAATTTTTCCTTCATACTTACCTGATCCTACATTCAATCTTATTACAATCATGGCTTCAATTTGATCTTCATTAAGATCAAAATATTCAAGACTTAACTTTTTCTTCTTAGTTTCCTTGATCACCTTGAATACAACTTCCTTCTTAGGAGGTCTATCCTCATAAACTCTCATCTCATAAGTAATGAGGATGGCATATATTTCATCCATATGAAACTTAATGAGATCTTGACTTTATTCTATATAAGAAACATTTGAATCAAACTTGAGTGTAAGAGTCCTCAAAACCTTTTGTACTATAGTAGCTTCATGAATCACCTCTCTAAGACCTATGATTGTGTTTAATACATTATCAACCCTTAGAAGATAAGATACCATAACATCTTTTTCCTTCATTTTGAGACCTTCAAATTTCCTTTAGTAGGTCTACAATTTAGGTAGTTTTACCTTTGAGTCTCCTTCATAGATAGTCTGTAATTTGTCCCAAATATCCTTGGATGACTTAAAATGGATCACTTTGGTGAACTAAGGCTTAGATATACCATAAATGATAACATTTATATCTTTATAATCATTCTCACTCAACTTATTGTCATCAACACTAATTGGAGGAGTGGATATTATAGTATAACCATCTATGATAGATTACTAAGTATCAAACCCTAGAGACATGATGTATGTCCTCATCCTTGCACTCCATAAAGCATAATTTTACCCATTAAATAATGGTGATTGATTTTTATATAAACCATGTATTTTTTGACTTGCCATATTAAACCTTAGATCACCTTTAAGTGGTTAAACTTGTAGTGAAGGTCCTACTCTAATACTAATTGTTGGAGGTACAATCACTAAGAGGGGGGATGAATCAATGATGCAAGATATTTCAAACTTAAATTTAATCCTTTCAAAATCTAAATCAATAACCACAATAATTAATAAAGCATACAATATGTTCATAACAATGAATAATAAATATGATGCAATATCACACACATAACACAAAATCTATGTGGGAACCCCTCTTGAGGAATAAAACCCACTCTCAAGCTTGAAAAACATGGACTACTTGTCTTATAAGATGATCACAAACATGAGACCTTTTACTGAAGCACCCACTTCACAAGGATCACCCACCCCTACGTATGAACAAACACCCACTTATCTTATATGTTGATCACCAACACAACACATATGAAATAAACAATTGTAGAACTCTGATTGCATATCAGTTTCATTGGAGAAAAAATGTTTAACAACTCTCTTTCAACTCATCACATACACTCAAACTTTTTCAAAAAATAAATACAACCAGAAAACCTTTTTGGATCACTATAAGATTATTATCTCATCCTCAATCGACTCTATACATCAATCCATCCACTGAGCACACTCACTTTAATCTCTTTCCTTAGCCTCTATTTTTACTCTCTTAATTCATTCACATTCAAGTATAGAAACCATTTCCTTGGTCTCCAAATTTTATAGAGTCTTTATGAATATCAACATCTAAGTTGGCCATAACACTTACCTTAACCCTTAAGACATCTATCATGCTAAGACATATCTCAAATAAGACGATCACAAACATGAGACCTTTTACTGAAGCACCCACTTCACAAGGATCACCCACCCCTAAGTATGAACAAACACCCACTTATTCTATATGTTGATCACCAACACAACACATATGAAATAAACAATTGTAGAACTCTGATTGCATATCAATTTCATTGGAGAAATAATGCTTAACAACTCTCTTTCAACTCATCACATATACTCAAACTTTTTCAAAAAATAAATGCAACCAAAAAACCCTTTTGGATCACTATAAGATTATTATCTCATCCTCAATCGAATCTATACATCAATCCATCCACTGAGCACACTCACTTCAATCTCTTTCCTTAGCCTCTATCTTTTACTCTCTTAATTCATTCACATTCAAGTCTAGAAACCATTTCCTTGGTCTCCAAATTTTATAGAGTCTTTATGAATATCAACATCTAAGTTGGCCATAACACTTACCTTAACCCTTAAGACATCTATCATGCTAAGACATATCTCAAATACATTATCATAGGTCAGCCACATTATCTATGGGTTACACTCAAGTAGATATGCCTTTCAATTAGGCCTTAGTATCCCTTATAGGTCTCATGGAGATCTATTACCCTTTTTAGCACTTTATCAAGAAAATTAAGAACATAAGATAACTTTAAAATACCTAGGTCTACTCCATATGACTTTTAAGACATCTTCAAATGATTAATCCTACCAAAACACTCTTATGATAATGCACAAATTGCTTAAACAATATTTTGTACATAGAAACACCATGAATGAATAAACAATCAACTTTGAAGATCCATAACTTTTATTGTCAAAATATTTAGACCTTATAACTAGATTCTTTGGATGTGTGTTGAAGTCCTATACAACTTTGCTTTTTACTATATCAATAAATTTGTCTTATATCAAAGGATATAGCTCAAAAATTATAGTCTATTTTTCCCTCATTAATTTGAATATTAAAATTACAATAGTCACTACGCAAATGTTAAACATTGAACACTTTGACCTCATCTCATGCTCCTTGGAAAATTTGACCAAATACACACCTTCAATCTCTTTGAATTAGCTTGGTATTTATATTTTAATGCTCACTATTAATCTAAGATCCTCTCTTATATGATCATTCCACTTGGTAGTTATACATGCCTTCTACACACCTTGTATCATTCAGTCAATGTGGTTATGCCACTTTGTAGCTCTACATGCCTTCTAAACATCCTTTGACATATTGAATAAATAAAAACTATTGGATCACTACTAACAAGACCATGTGCTCTATTATATCATTATTTGGTTAGACTAAATACTCATCATTGATCTTAGATATGATTTAACATTCACTGTTAGATCTATCTAGAATTTTTGACCCTAACTTTAACATAGTTAAAATTGATGGTCTCTTGTCCATCAACATCTACTAGAGAAACTTTGAATATTTATATCTTGAGCTAGAAAACACTTCAAGACTTCAAATCTTTGAGGTACCTTCTTAGTATTATAGACAACATCTCCATGAAAATGTGTGACCATTGTTGAATTTTTGAGTACCTATATTAAATACACAAACTTTTTGGATCACTCATATTTGCATGATGTGATGTGATAGTCTAGCTTATCTTAAGATAGAATATGCATGTTTCTCTTTCCAAATGATCAAGTGACATACCGTAACTTGACCAATACATTTATGGTTGCCTCACAACTTCTTCATTTTTATAGACCTATAAATGTGCTTTATTTCTCCAAGCTATCAAACATAACCTATTTTTCATTCATGTACTAGAATCATATGCTATCTTTGACATAAATGATAACCTAAGACATCAATGGCCATCCTTAACACAAACATCCTTTAATCAATACCTAGTAATTAGACCAAAGATACCAAGGCACTTATCAAAAGCACTCTATCAAGCATTTAAATGATTAGATCTTCACTATTTACATACTAGTCATGGATACATCACATTTATAGGTTTGAAGTATTAAAAGATTAGTCATAAGGTATTATTTTCCAATATATAAGATAAGTCATTATTGTACTTAATTTACACACATTTCATGATTCACACACTAGATAACATGTAGGGGATAAGCACATGAGTTTGAGGCCCTCTTATAGAGTATTGGATATGTAGGTAGTGACCTTTGAAATAAAGGTGATTTCATGTTAACTTGACATTATGTTCCCACTAACCCATTTTTTTCCAAGGTCACATTGAGATGGAAATCTAAGGTTTTGTTATTTCACAAGGATCAAAAGTCCATGACCTAGATTTGAATGCACCAGAGAGAAGACAAATCCAAACTAAGAATAATCTAAGTGGTCACATATTGTTTTATCTAATATTTTATATAAGACACTAGCATGGAACCCAAACAGTAATATCAATTTAATCATACAATGTTGATGCAACTATATAGAGAGCTAAATGCACCAAAAACTATATTCCCACCTAATTTCAACTTGTTTCAAATCAAAATCTGAATTATCATCAAAAAAAGTTATTTAGTCTCTTATTTTTATTTTATATATCTATCATATTTTTACTTTCCATTAATATCTTATCTCAGCTTAATAAATTTAGCATATGGAACATCTAAGTTTAGCATTTAATTAGCCTATTATAGATATAATATTCACCCTTATGACCTATCATTTATATATCCTTAACCATATCTACCCAAGCATATCCATATCCAAAATAGGGTTAATCATCTATTGAACCCAACCTTTACACACAAAAACCTAAGATGGCAATGGTTTTAAGTTTTTTTCTTGTTCCTGATCCCTAATTGTTATACAATATGTGTACCATGGATGCATGCATCACCCATTTTGTGTTTCAATTTATAATGGTTGTAATTATTTACTACATTAATTATATTTTAAAAAATATTAAAAATATCCATTCACATAAAGAGAGAGAGAGTGTTATAACAGAGATAAAATTTGATCTCTTCATAATTCCTATTGAAATGTTATAGATCTTGTATCTAGATGCCAACATGACGAATTGAGAAATATACATTATAAAATTTCAATACTTGAGCTCCTAAAATAATCTAATGTTTAGAATAATATTATTAAATGAGACATTGTGTGAAACTCAAATTCCAAATGATGTTGGGCCTACATATTTTATAGATATCATGAAATATCTCAAGAATAATTCCAAACTTATTACCTTTGATCCAGCTAACTTACCATCAAAAAATATTATTCATACAAGTGTTAATACAAAATATGGTAATAAAAAGGGTGCCCATTAAAAATTGATAGGGCCAAAACATTTGTAGTATTAAATTTTTTACCACTATGGGAATTAACATCAATCTACTTCAAAACTTGATTATGCATATGAAAGGGTTTGATAATTTACATTTGCTCAAATTACATTATATGTGAGATTAGGACCAAAAACTATCTCAAATAATTTTCAAGTAATGTCTTAATCATTACATTATAATATACTTTTGGGTAGACCTTGGATACATTTAATAAGTGTCATCCCATATACACTTCACAAATGTGTAAAATTCATACATGATGGGACTTTATTAACAATGCCTGATGATGAAAAAACCTTTCAAATTTTTAAAAATACAATTTGAAATAGAAAGTATTCCTACAATAATGCCACATAAAAAATGCATTCTTCTTGAGCATATACACACTTATGAAATAAGTGAGTCAAGTACACTAGTTTTTCCATCTCAAGATGGAAATAGGGTACCACATATTGAACTTCACATAGATGCACATCAAGAGGAAGAATCATTACCAAAACATCATGAATTTAAATATAATAAACTTTCACTTGTTATACATGAGAATGATGATACTCATTTGCCTAGATCTAAAATAAGTGGTGGTTTAGAATAAATTATAACACCTAGGTCAAACACCAATATTTCCATGGATTATATTATGTCTATGATGAATACTATTAGGGATATTAAAAATTAGTTTTTTATACATAAAATTAAATTTGATTTCCCTAATGCTAATGCAAATGTTACCTAATTCACTAATAAACCTATTTCATAATGTATACTTAAATATCCTTATCCATATGGTTTTGAATTAGCACATTTGGAAGTATAAATATCCATTTGAGAACATGATAAATTGTGTAAATTATTTTGTGCAATGGGTAAACTATGACAAACTATTATTCAAGTTATTCTATATGATAATTTTTTATGAATCTCACAAATGGTTCTATATCTTACCAAAGGGTTCCTTAACAATTTTTTCTCCTTACAAGTACCAAAGTTTTATCCCTTAAACAAATGAGGGAGATAAATTACCAAATGAGAATTATGAGCAAAAATGCGGTGTTCTAATCTTTATATGATTTATTTTCATAACATACTTAGTATGGATCCCATATAAGGTCCTGATCCTATGCCAAATCCTCAAGTGAAAAAAATCAAAAAGTGTACACATCACCAGGATTTAACAATTACCTTTTACATTGGTGGTGCTTAGTTTTGGAATAACCATATTGATCTTACAGAAATAAAAACCACTTGTAATATAAATAATTTTCAACAACTCAATTTTTACTTACAAGAATTGAAAATGAAGTTTACTTGGAAGGACTCCTTGGGAAACACAACAATAACTATTTCTTGTGGTAATAAAGTAATTAAAACATGGATTTGGGTTGTGTCAACCAAGTCTCCATATGCATTTACACTTATAACTCATTGGATATAACAAATGGAAGAAAAAAATTGGCCAAAATCAACAAGGTATTTCCTTTCCTCATGAAGGTACATTAATACATATTTCAAATGATAACACTATCTCTTATAGTACACATGCAAAACATAAGGAGGAACATGATATGTACCTTTTCAATCTATGCAATCATGATGAAAATAATTTAAAATATATAACTTAAGGTTGTCAGGCATTGAATGGGGAAACTATATATGATCGTCCATTGGATAGGATCATAGGTTAGTCTTTCCAAAAACTTCAAAAATACCAAAAAAATAAAAACATTTAAAAATACAAAAGCATTATTTGGAACCTACATGTTCTATTGCATCCTTGGCATATATTTTTTATTTCCATGTTGAGGTCTAACATATCATTTACTCATACATACACATTTATAGGCATACACAAATACATGATTCTATGCACTTATCGGTGTTTTTATTTCCCTCTACTCATGTCATCAAGACATTGGGTGCATCTATATAATATGATATTGATATACAGGTTATATGATTTGATGATCACTTTACATTATCATGTTTGAGCTTACATATGTACTTACATCTACCTTCTCCATACTTATATCCTACATATGGTACTTGATATGTTATTCATTTGATTTTTTTTTCTAACACATTTTATCCATGAGATAATATGATGAGATTATTTTAATTGCTTATGCTTTCAATTTATACACTTCCTTGTGTGTATTGACATACTATTGTCTTGCCTATTAAAGTATTTGAATATGCTCTATTATATGTGGCCTGTGTGCCTATGTTTTCCTTCTTGGACATTTGAATATGTCATTTATTTTTATATGGAAATTTTAATATGTAATTCATTTATTTATGTACATTTGACTAAGTCATGTCCATTTAATTTTTTAGTATTTAAACATGCCACTTATTTGTGGTCCCTTTGGAGCATTGCCTTTTAAACTGATTTTGAGTTACCTTGTGTGTGTGCTTGTTTTTTTATTGAGATTATATTTTCATTATATATATGTTTCCATTATATTTATCATGCAACATAGGTCTACATGTGATCACATTGGTCCTATGTGCTTCAATGATACATTTACCTAGACATATTTCCTTTTATATGCTACATGGTTACTTTCATGGATTTTATAGTTGTCTTACCATTTTGAGGTGAGGTAACTTATAGGTACTAAATTTACTTCACCTTAAATGGTGGGGGTCATATTAGTGGTGGAATTCTTTGTATGCATGTTCTCTACACATTCACAACTTTTTAGATATCAATTGGGCTTGCCATATGGACATGGCTTCCACACATTCATAGTTTTTAGATTTAGCAAGTGCATACTTTGAAAGCATGTTCTCCACTCTCATTTAGTATTTTGGTACTTATATTAGTTTTCATATTTAATGGGAGATGTCATGTGTACATGGATTAAACATATTCATAGTTTTCAAATTACAATGGGGGCATACTTTGGAAGCATGCTCTCCACACCTATTTAGTATTCAACATCTCTAGTTTATAGTGGAGGCATGTTTTGGAATATGTACTCCACATTAGTAATTATATTAGTTTTTAGATTCTTACATATGTAGTTTGTAAATTATATAGAATCATGTCCTCCACACTTACACATTTATCTAAATTGTCTAGAGAACACAATTATATTATTTAGATTCATAATCATGGTAGAATTATATACATGGTACCATTGTTATATATAGCTTCAAAATGAGACATATCTAAGATGAATATGTTATGAAAAATATTCTTAATATTAAAAAATTCAAATTAATTTCATATTCCAAAACCATTACACATATTGAGATCTAGATATTTTTGTGTACTTTATCAAATCAATCTACTGCAATAATTGGTTCACCTTTTGGTATGGTTGAGGTGATAAAATCACTTAGTATTTCCAAGTTTTTAGATTGGATCTAATTACATAATCCAACCTCACTAAGTTATAAGTATCATTGGGTTTCATAGTTGAGATAATCTCAACCATAAGGTGGAAACTCATTTTTACTTTGAAATTAGGGGCATGTACCCTGCAACCTCTCTCTCTCTCTCTCTCTATATATATATATATATATATATATATATATATATATATATATATATATATATATATATATATATATATATATATATCATTTGATATATGAAATTTAAATATTTATCTATATTTATCCTAATCTTAGTTTTATAACCTTATAATGATACATATTTTTTAAAACAACTTGTCAATAGGCAAGGTGGTTATATTGACACATATGAGGCAAGGTGGTTATATTGACACATATGTTTACTCTTAAACCTTGCTCTTTCAATTTAAATATATTTCAATTAATTTTAACCCAAATTATATGCATTTATTTTACACTTTAACATTATCTTTGTTGTAGGTTAGTCACACAAAAATAACTAAAATTTAACTAAAGTAAAGACAAAGTACACATACACACCTAGGTACTTATTCCTTTCTTTTAAACTAGAAATTTCATTACTAGATTAAAGGGGGTAAATGTAGGTGATATTTTTTGCTTATGTATCACCTCAACCTTATACACTTGGAAAAATCAGACCTTGGTTGTTCCTCTTAGTTTTACTCATGAATTACTTTCTCAAGCCTTGCATCTACTCTATATTATGCCACTTGACCTATCTCTTAGATAAACCAATCTTATATTGATGGCATATACATCTTATCTTTCCCAAATGATTAAAATGTACCTATATTATACCTCTACAATTTTTGAGCCTGTACTTATTTTACTACTCCTTAGACATTAACATTTAGCATAGACAGTCGTGTTGATGTTATTGTCCTACTCTAACACAAGTGTCTAATGCCCTAAAGTCATCTAATTTTCAAATGAAATATATTCCAATGGTTGGTCTAATTAATCTAATTTGAGTTATCTCTTGATAGGATTGGTATAAGTACAATATCAACCCTCATTCATTCCTCACCTAGAAATTATACCAAACAGACCATGGTACTTATCAAAAGCATTATGTCAAGCATTTTATTGATCAAACCTTCTCTATTTCTATTCCAATCATAGATATAACACATCTACAAGTCTAAATTACTAAAGGAGTAGTCATAAGTTCTTGTTTTCTAAGTTACAAGATAGGTCATTATCATAATTCATTTACACATACTGCATGATTCACACATAATCCAACATATATAAGAGAAGTACATGATTCTAAGGCCATCTTCTATATTATTGGTTGTGTAGGTAGGTACCCTTTAATAGTGGGGTTCATATGGGTAAGATCAACACTGTATTCCCACCAACCCATTTTTCCCAAGGTTAAATTAAAGATATGACCCAGATCTAAATACACCAGACTAAAGGTGAAGCCAATCCCAAAAGCATCTAGGTGATTACATCCTTTTTATTTTATATTATGTATAGGACACTAGCATTAAACCTATATAATAGCATCGATACAACTATCTAGGGATGATTCAATTTTCCAAAGTGCTAGAAGCACCAGATCTAAAATATGATAATTATTCTAGATCTATCTTCCCATCGAATTTCAACCTAATCTAGATCCATATTTATTTTAACATCAAAACAAGATAAGTACTCTCTTATTTTTCATTTATATAGCTATCATAGTTCTAATTTCCACTAATAATTTATCTCAATTTAATAAATTTAGTATATGATACATATGATTTTAACATTTAATTAGCTTGTAGTAGATCTAATATTCACCCTTATGCTTTATTATTTCTATATCCTTAACCCTATCTACCCAAGGGGATCTATATCAAAATTAGGGTAAATAGTATTAATTGAGTAATATTTTAACATGCAACATTATTTGGATCCCTATAGAAGGAAGATACCTGATCAAAAAAAGGTGGCCAAAAATATGTAACCTAGGGATAGAGACATGTAGCCTAGGGCTAAAGGTGTAAGGCATAGAGATGGAAGGTTGGAAAGTGATAGCAAGGTGCTACATAATTCCTATAGAGTATATAGGTTATGATTTATTCTAGTGATTTTGAGCATGTTTTCCATGTAAGGTTCAAAAAATAAGTAATGAAACAATATTTTTGGTCTTGTTATGAATGAAGACCATTATTATACATCACCCCATTAGCAGGAGTATGTACTTAGTTTAAATATTTTTTTTATTATATGTTCATATAGGTTCATTCCTTATGCCATGTTTCACTAAAAAGATATAATACATGCTCAAAAGTTTAGAAGTACATGCCTAATATCATGCTTGACTCCCTAAACTTAATTGTTATTACATACAGCTAATCATGACCTACCCTAAATCCTCTATCACTCTACACCTTGGGTTAATGCAAAAGGATATCCCATTATATGATATGCTAGTATGGGATTTATTTTATCAAGGTCATGGTATATACATGTAACATTTTGGTTATATTTCGAGGATGAGTCACAAAACATTATTGTATTAGTAAATAGTGGAGGAAAGAACATGCTCATATAGGTGACTAAGTTCCACATGTTGAGGGAGATGGAGGGTAAAATTTGAAATGGGAATAATTTATAAGAGATAAAAAAACAAATATTTAATGAGTAAAAAAAATGAGCATGAGCTTAGGAGATTTGAGAATATTAATATTCTATAGATAGTGAAGGTTGAAAAGGACCTTAGACAAAGGGGAGAGTCTGAATATAGAAGTGTCATGAATACACATGTAGTATGAGGATGGCATGATGGATACTCTTTCATAGAAGATGTGCACTCTATTGATGTATAAATACACATTATTGAGTTAGAAAGAGTTATGAAAGTTGAAGCTAAAGTGCCTAAAGTATATGAGATTTGAGAAGGGACTACAAAAGGAATGCCTATTTTCCATTTTACCTAAATAATGTGGTCATGTTCATAAGTTCATGTAATAAGGATTTGACCATTAATGTAATAAGTCTCTTATTCCATTTATTTTTTGATTTTCCTATTTTGTAAATTAAAATAGTATAGGGTAGATTTTGGGTGTAAACGTTATGCATTGTCAATGTAGTAAGACTATAGACCTCATAACTCTAATTGGGAAATTAAATCAAGGGATTTATTTTATAATCCTTGTGTTAGATGTCTAAGTTTTTAGGTGAGTGTTTTTATGTTATTTTTATAATTATTTCTCTCAGGATAAACAAATAGAATAATGCACTAGATGGAGAGAAATGAATGGGTTATCCAAGTATGGACAACTGATTTAGTGTGGGGAAATATTGACCTTCATTGATACCTTGTACATGCAATATATAATAAATAAGTCACATGCAATATAATTTTAACAGGCATAGACATAACACCTATATACTCATGCACCCTAGTAAATTTTGTCAATAAGGTAAGTGTGATATTGACATGACAATTAGAAAGTTAGTGGAAGTGACAACCTAATAATGATAGACCTCTTAGGTTCAACATCATTTACTAAAGGGAAAAAAAATAATATATGACTAATGTCCTAACTCTAGTAGATAGATGGAAATTGACAAGTGGTGAGATAGTTAGCCTCAAGTAGAGAACTAATTTAAATGTGAAATGGGTAGGAAAATAATTAAGTGTTGGTTCATGGTAGCTGATTTACCCTTTGACACACAACATTTTTTGGATCCCTATAAAAGGAAGAGACCTGAGTAGATAAAGGTGGCCAAGACTAGTGCTAAAGGTGTATAACCCAAAAATGGGAGGTTGGTAAGTGATATCAAGGTGTTGTATAATTCTTAGAGAGTAGATAATTTAAAATTTATTCTAGTTCCTTTGAGCATGTTTCAATCCATGTAATCTTAATCTGATAAGTAATGGAATGATTTTTTTATCTTTTTTATGAATAAAATATGTTTGTAGACATCATCATCATTGGCAAGAGTATATACTTAGGCTAAATAATGTATCTACTATATGTTCATATAATTAAATTATTTCTACCATGTTTTTCTATGAAAATATAGTGCACATTAAAAATTACTAAAACACATGCCTAATAACATGCATGACTACCTATACTTCATTGCCATTTCATGAAACTTACCCTGACCTACCTGAGATCCCTTATCTCCTAATACCAAAGGTGAGTGTGTGGGATTTATTTTGACAAGGTGATGGAATAGATGCACAACAATGAATAAGTGGCCCATACATTATATTACCATTACACTTTGAAAGGGATTCAATAATGGAGTATAATGTTTAACCTTGTGAGATTAGAAAATATTTCACACCCAACTTTCTTCTTATATGTTTCTTTCTAGTATCATATTTCATTTTATTATTTTATTTATTATATTGTGTATTTATTTCCTTATTTATTTTTGTTACTAACACATATATTTGATCATTTTGGGTTATATAATATGGTATTTTATTACACTATTCATAGTAAAAAACTAAATGACTATTTTTAGTATGATGGTGAGAAGTATAATTAACACACATTGTTTTAAGTTTGAACATGTGAAAAATGTACACTAGGACATATTTTCTATGAAATAAATTATAATGTAAGTTAATGAAACACATGAAGTTTGAACATGTACCTTGGATACTTCAATAAAGGAAAATGAAAGGTTAATAAGATGAAGAGTCATAGTCCCTTTACAATCTATATATACCATAGATTTACAAAATAAATTTGTGAATTTTGGTAAATAGTTCAAACTTTGTATTCTTTTATAAGAATTATCCTAAAATATGTAAAATCTATAGTTTGTTGTATATATATTTATTTGTTAATGAATGTATTATCATATAATGTTTTAGTTTGATTTAGAAAAAGAATAAGAATGATAAATGGTGTACATGTTTTTTTAATGAATAAGAATAAATTTATATGTATTAATCACACAAATTTTAACTTTAATTTTGTATTTAATTCATATATTAATTTGATTTCATGTTGCAATGTTAAGAGACTAAAACATATAACATGTCTTGATGGGATATTCCAAGGACCACTACTAAAAATGGTTGCATTGTCATGACTTGAATATGTTAAAATGGTTACCTAGTGAAAAGGACCTTGATAATTGTCTAGACTCAAGGATACATAAGTTCATAAAGGAGAAAATTGAAATAATATGAGTGTCTACATAGGATATTATTTATAATCATATTCATGGAGAAATAAATGAGATATTATGATTTTCTAGAAACATGGATATCTACACTCAAATATTATTGCTTTAGACCCATTGAAATATAACATTTTGTGTGGAGTGAAGAAAAGTTGGAATACTTACCACATATGCACTTAATGGACTGATGACTAATATAATTGATGAGTATGTTTCTAAATTTTAATTTAAGGGTACATTTTATTTGAAGTTACATATGATTTTTTTGTTAGAGGGATGAAACCCAGAATTTTGAATTGACTCCTTATGTTGTTAACAATGTTATCTATTTAAAATGTCATGTTGCCAATTCTAGCTGACATGGACTAGTCACGCAAGGCACTATGGGGATGTAAACTCAAGGAATATTAATGAATAAGATATGAACCAAATAATATGAACTAAAACCTAAATAATTGATAAAGTAGAGGAGTTAGAGGATAAAACAATTTGGGATATTCAAAGGGAAATTTGACAATAGAAGATATGGAACAAATAAAAATCTTTAGAATATTAAGAGCCACATGTTTTTTCAAGTAGGAATAGAAGGGCAGTTATGAAGATAATGGAATGAATTAGACCTCTAAAAGAAGAAACCAACGTTGAAGGTCAAAAATAACTTAAAGAGATTGAATGGAATAAAGGAACTGAAGAGAACATAGAGATCAACTAGGAATTAGAAACTGACCTATACAGAGATGAGGAAACAAAATGGAGAAACATTAAAGAGGTTGTTGAAACGTAGTTAGAAAAACATAAGAATGGGTTTAATGAGCACCTACAAAGGAAGGATTGTATTTTTAATGGGAAGGATAGTCTTTCTAGAATCCAAGATGAAATATAGGTTTAGGTTGGGTTCAAAGACAGTCACATGATGTAATATTATTGTATATAATATTCATAATCTTAGTTGTAATTATAGGAGATATTTTATCTCCTAATGGAATAAATATAATCTATGTAGGAAGGTGAATACTATTCTTGGAATATGAATTAAATAGTCACATCCTTGGTTATATATATTTTAATCTCCTTTCATTATTGGAAATTAATAAATTTGGTTTTCACCAAATTCATTTTTTATAGGAGAGGTTTTATCTCTTAATTATTGTAGAGCTCAGGTTTTGTCTTATTTCATTCACTCTCCATTATAATCTATTTTTTTTATATTTCCTCATAATTTTAATTTATACAACCTATATCACCATTCTAATATTATTTTCAAGATCAAAATTAGTTATTTATATCCCTTAAATAAAGTGTTTCAAGTTGTTTGGGGGTCATTTCAATTGGTACAAGGAATTTCAACCTAACATGGATAATTTTTAGGCCATGTGGCACCTAAAAGGAGAAACTTTACTATAGTATCAAGGTGTTTAGACTATCTGGTTGTTATTGAAAGTATTTTTAGTTGTTAATAAATATTCTTTATTCCCCTTTGATATGTATGGCATCCTTTATGCTCTATGTGTTTGCTCTATCGATTTAACATCCTTATATACTATTTTTTGACCAAATTTAGACTTGTATTGGCATTTAAATACTATGCACTTGATTTTTTTCTTAATTATGACTCCTACATAGTGTATTACACCGTATTTGGCATCATTTTGAATATTATTTGACATTTTGGACAACATTTTAGGATATTTTCTACTTAATAAGTGAACTGCATTCAAATTGTTGTTGTGTTTAACATTTAAATAACCTTTTGGCTACATTAAGGCATCACATATGAATCTATAGTCACATTAAAGTTGATAAGCTAATTCTACAAGTTAAAATTAGGGTAGATGCAGCATAATGGGGGACAAAAGGAGGGATATAAAGTGACATTTATTTCTAAAAATAAAAATAGTTGAAATTGGAGAGAATGTTAGAGACACTTCAAAAAGGAATTTGAAAATGACACAAAAACATGAATTATGGAATTTTAAATATAGTTTATAAACATATAATATTTTCCAATACTTAGATGATCAAAATGTGCAAAATATATGCATTTATGACAATAATTTTGTCACTTTTTGTAAAACAATAAGGAGAGTGCATGTGTACGAACACTCTTTTTTTGAGTAAATGATTGATTTTTTGTATGAAATTTCATATATAGATAACTAAAATGTCAAATATTTTTGAGAATATTTTTTATTAATTTTCTATTATATATACAATTTTTAAATAATTTTACAAGTCAAGATAATTGGAAAATTGAAACTATAAGTGTACAAACACAAATTTTCTATCTTAATTTCATGAAAATCAATATTTTTAAGAGCATAATTGACATTGTGTATATTATTGAGATATAAGTTTTATAACAATTTAATTAATGTTCCAAAAGTTATAAGGGAATTTATGATAATATGTATATAGACTATAATGAAGTATTTTATGTAGAAATTAAGTAATAATTATAAATAATATTCTAATATTAAAAAAATTATATATTAAAAAATTAAGATTTCCCCTCTACAAATATGTATAATTTTTTTTAAATAATAAATGTTTCTTGATCAGACGTGTCAATAAAAATGAAAAAAACTTCAATTTATTATAAATTCCCTTGGCTATTTCATGATAGAGTTTGGCCAGGTTCAAGACCCCCTGGACTAAAACCAAAGAAAAATTGGAGGGAAAGTGGGAAATAAAAATACAAATATGAAAAGGGTGTACACCCTATGCACAACTACATTTGTCTATTAAATGTTTCTACCCACTATTTTGTGAATTGCAAAGGGCATGTGTGCTTTTGAAAGCACACAAACCCTTTGTGATTCATGAATTCCTTTTACCTTACCCATGAAAATGAATCATTTGTTTTGTTCTTTCTAAATTACAAACTAGTTTTTCTAATATAATTATGTGAATTTGGTGAATTATTCATTTATTTTATTTGAATCACTATGAATTCTTTAATTTTAAATCTACAATTGTCTTATTTTATCAAAGATAAATAATGGGGTCAGGAAGTCATCACAAAATACCAATCAAAGAGATAAAAAAATGAGCAAATTGAAGATAAAAAATAAAAATAAATAAAAATATAAGCATGTAGGAGAGCATCCATAAAGGATTCTAGGCAAGGTGAATGTTCTTCTTCTATACCAAGTAATACTTATAATGAAAATAACATGCCCAATTCTATAGAATTTAGTTTACATATGTCTTAAAATGAGATAAAAGAACTAAATCAATAACTTTTGTAAGATGAAATTCATAATGAATTTTTAATGAATGATGAAACATATGGACAAACACAATATAATGAGAAATCTATTCATAATGATAATTTTGAATATGATGATAATCAACATCAATTAATGACCTTGAATCATGTGTCTCCTAATGAAGAGGAATTGAATTCACGTATAGGGTGTAATGTATATAGTCAACCATCTACTATCCCTACTATGGTTGAAGTGTTAACACCACCCAATTTAATACAAAATATAGCTCCTGCACCCACACCTCTAAGAATAATAATATGAACACCAAAGTATTTGGTTGAAATAGATGAAAAAACAATAGAACCTATGGAAGTTAAAATGTTAAAAAGATCATTTCAACATCATGCTCAACGTGTATGGAACTATGAATTTGAGAATAAAAGTTATACATAATGATGTCAACTATTTGTTCAATTATTGAAAATGCAAAAAAAGCACCCTATGATGCATAATTTTGGGTTAACAACATTGAACATGGAGGGAAGAAATACTACAATAATACAGAATATATTTAATGAATTTAAGGCAATAGGAAATAAAATTCAGAATAAAGATAGTAATGTGGCAAGAGTAATAATGGAATCTATAGTAAGTTAACATGTAAATCTCAAATTATTAATAAAATAAGTAAATCCTTCAATTTAAATATAAAAAATCTAATAAATGTCATAACAAGAAGAAAAAGGCTTAATGACCCTTCACTCACAAATTTTTGGGCATTTAGTAGTAGATTCCCATGAAAAGATAAGGTATTAATTGAAGAAACAAAATAATTGATTAAATTTTTTTGGCACAATAACACAAGGGTATCATATAATGTAAAAGATGTTTTTAAAATAATAAAATACTCAAAAAATCATGAGCCACATGCAAAATATTTTGTATACATGATGTAAATATAATTTTATAAAAAGTTTATTAAAAAATTTACTGGCCAATTAATAATTAGCCAAAGGTCATTTGAGATGTGCAAGCCTTTCTATGTTAAAATCAACCAAGCACACACTACATATTGTTGTAGGGTACATATTGAATTTTCTATACATTTTGATGTTTTTCATTATATACATTATACTTTACATGCTAATGAGATTTTCCAAGAATGTATGGTGTCTTCCCCACCTAAAACATGAAGAGAATTAATCTAATGTATTTTCTGTCAAAGACTTGAGGGACAATTTTTTTCCAAACAATGTTTAGATGGAACATGTAATAGTTGTGGTGGTTTGTCAAATTTGATGAGTTGTTTACATGAAGATATTTCACATGAATTTGGAAAGAAAATAGTTCATTATAAGAAGTATAAATATGTTAAGTATGTGTTAAAATATGGAAAAGAGACATCAAGATGTGAATTGGTTATGACTAAAGTTTATATATGTGATTTCATGTTTGAATTCCAAAAGAATATTATCTACCAATATGCAAGACACACACATAAATCAAAATGGTTATATAATCAATTCAAATCATGCAAGGACAACTTCCTAATTGGAACCATTATTTTAGTTGTGGATTTTGCTAAGAAAAACATAGTAAAACCACATAATGAGGTTCAATCCCAATATTATAATTTAATTCAAGTTGGAATTTTTGTTCATATTACATTCAAACATGCACCTAATAGCATATATGACAACTTAAATATTTTGAGGGAGTACCATTTTTATATGAGAGATGACATATCACATTCTCTAGAGTTTATCCAAGGTTGTTTTGAGATATTTTATATAAATATGAATGTAAGAGAAATCATGTTTGATACACACTATATTTGGCCATACAATTATGCAGGGCATTTTAAGAAATTTTAAATGTTTTATTGGTTAAGTAGAATGCATAAGAATAATGGTGTTCAACATTTTTGGAGCTTTTTGAGGCTAGGCATGGAAAAGAGGAACATGATGGTGATGGCACATGTGTAAAAAAAGTGTTTAAAAGAGAGAAATAAAAGCACAAGTATGGTTCTAATTTGATTAATGCTACAAGTATTGTGACTTGGTGTAATGAAAATATTTTTCATGGACCAGATAAACATTCTCATGTATGAATATTATTTTGGTTAATATATGAAAAACATAAGGCAATGTATGAAGTTTTCATTAAAGTACCTAGATCGAGTGTTCTCCACTCCATTCAAAGCTCAAATTCAAGTTCATGGACTATTTATATTATGGATGGGACATGTTTTTTTCCTCATGTATGTAATTTAATTGCAATGAATGTGAGTCAAAATAATGGGCTGATGAATGGTATTGTAGACCCATATCACCTATAGATATTAGTTATTCACTCCAACAATTGATAGATCATGAAATGGCATCATCAGTTGACATTGTGTCATGTCCCCTTTTCAATTGACATCTTCAGATTTGATGGTTAGCCTATTATGTGACCCTCGCAGGCTGATAGGATGGATAGAGGGTCATGATGGAACTTGGCTTGGCTTCGATTAGCAAAAATTTTCTAGTTGGATTTCATTCAGGCTCTTTCAGACATGTTGCCTGAGCTCCTATTATTTAGGGATTTTTGGCACTCAACAGAGCACACCTATTTGGGTATGATCATGTGCGGAATCACTCCCTGGTTCACTAGCTTCAGTCGGTTTGAGGATCAGACATATATTGAGAGAGATATTAATATTTGATTGATTTAATTAAATATTAATTACTTAGCATATTTTAATTATGAAACCCTAATTCTTAACTATAAAACTCTAATTAGGGCAAGCACATCTTTTAGAGGATATAAGGGTTTCTTATTAGAGAGAGGCGTTATTAATGAAAATTATTGATATTGAAGACAGATTTTGCTAAGGATTTTTCCTAAGAAGACTAAGCCAAGGGTTCTAGTATTCTAACTGCATTGGAGAATGTGCCATCTTTAGTGTGTGCCATTTAGAGGCTATGAAATATCAGCTAATCTATTGCCAGTTTGAGAGATAACTTCACATAGAAGTTATCACAAGTATTTACAGGTATTTATTTCATTAGGTTTTGATTTAGAAATTATTCAGATAGAGATCTTGAGATCAGGTGTCCAGCATTCAGACCGCACTAGATTATATTTTCTCCTATACAAAATATGTACAAATTCATGAAAATTTGTACCATTCTGTAGCAAGTTGGACAGCATCGCAGGTGACCCAGAGACTGACATCGATAGTCCAGTGACCGACATTGGCCGACTTCATACCAACACCAGCAGAGTAGCCGATCGACAGTGACCAATGTCAGTAGTATATCAACTGACGGTGGCATAATAACCAACATCAGTGACTGTGTGTTTGACACAGCAACCCGAGCCACATAGATCTTGGGTATTTTCAAATTATTGGAAGGAAATCAAGTTTTTAAGATAGTATTTTAATATTATTTTTATATGCATGATAGAGGACTTCTATTGTAATCATCTAGATGAATAATAAGATCATTGATTTGCCAGTTAAGAGATTATACTGTGGTTTATTTATTTATTTGAATTTATCTTGCAAAATCACATCTTTATTCATGCAAAAACTCAAAAACATCAAAATACACAAAACAGTTCAAAATAATATTTAGTTTCAGAATTGAAGGGAAAAAAGGGATATTACAATGGAATTAGAGCTAAATCCTGCCATCCTGAGGGTTGAGAGATCTTATGCAACCACAAGAGTTGGGACCACATAGGTATAACACACATATTAGAGCCTTACATGAAGGTACCCAGGTGTTAGAACAACAACCAATCACCATGAGTGATAGGCGTGAGGGTAGCCCACCTAGGGGCCACATGCATAATGATGATTAGGACACCAGAGAGTTCTTTCGTGTTATGGTTACAGGCCAATAGTAGATGACACAGGCACTACAGGCACTTACTACTATGGTAGAGAGGATGAACCCACCTATTAGATATAATGGGGAACAAGGAGATAACAGGAGTGCTATTGTTAATCAGAGACCATAACTGATCCATTCTAGAATAGCTGATAGGCCTACACAACCTACGTTTGTTCAGGAGGAACTAGAGGCTCCAGTAGAGGAGGCGGTAGGGGATTCCCTATTTTCAGATGCTCTCATGGCTGCAAATGATGAGTGGGACTTATTAGCTCCTCAGGTTTAGGAGAGGATGACCTTTGATCATTTTGTTAATTAGAGGAGAGAGCACTACAAATTAGTTAGACAGGATAGGAGGCCTAGAGGTTAGCTTAGTGAGTTGAAGAAGGCTACTGGCAAGCTTTCTTTGACCACTTTTGATAGGAGTGGTAAGATGATAGCTCAAGCTTGGATACATAAACTTGACACATTTTTGGCATTAAGGCCAATGACAGAGATAGAGGCCATCAAATACACCACTTTGCACTTGGAGGGAGTAGCACATGATTGGTGGTACCATGGTATGGTAACACTTCAGTATAATTAGGTGACAGAGTACCAGGACTTCATGGATAGGTTGGTTGAGAGGTCTAATAGGAAAGATCCTAAAGTTTACTTTCAAGATCTAGCCTAGTTGAAACAAACAAGTAACTCGGACTCTTTCATTGGTGATTTTCAGTGATTGGTAGTCATGGTGCCAAACATTTCAGAGCGTAGATTGGTAGTTCTCTTCATTGAGGGCCTATCCAAACCCTTGAGAGGTTGGATCAAATCCTTTGATCCTCCTTCATTATAGGTAGCTATGAAGAAGGCATGTAGTATGGAGATGGTGGCCCCATCCAGTAAATCTAACTCTAGAGGTACTTCTTCATCCAGGGACAATAAGGGCTTCAACAGTAATAGAGAGAGATCAGATTTTAACATAGATAAATCAGGTGTTAAGAATGATTCGAAGGTAAATCTAGTAGCACCACCTTTGGATTGAGAGGATCTTAATGATCTATGCAGGAAGAAGCTTTGCTTCTACTGTAAAGGTCCTTATGATGCCAATCATGATTGTCCTTTGAGGCCTAAGGGCAAGGCAAATCGTGTGATGTGGGCATATTATGAGGATTCAAAATCAAAAGATTCTAAACAATAGGATAGTTTTGAGGAGTCAGAGGTAGAGGCTTTAGAGCCTAAGGTAGAGGCAGATTTAGAGCTTCACATATAGGAGGCATGCCTATCCATCATTCAATCAGATGATTCATTTAGACTCCATGTAGTTTTGGTAGGACAGAGGGTCATCACCCTTCTTGATACAGGAGCCACACATAATTTTATAGATGCTAGATTTGTGGAAAAGCGTGGACTCACTACCGAAGATTTTGAGGGCATTAGAGTTAAGGTGACTGATGGTCACACTATTAGGTGTGAGTAGATGATTAGAGATCTCCCATTGCGCTTGAACAACTATGAGTTCAAGATGGATTATTATGTGGTAAACATGGCAGATATAGACTTAGTCTTGGGTATGAATTGGCTTCATTCCCTTGAGGAAGTCACTCTTTGTCTCAAGGACATGGAGGTTCATTTTGATGTTGATGGGAAGACACATATTCTTAAATAAATACGAGGCAACAACATCAAACATATGTTTTTTCATCGGATGGAGAGGCTCATACAACATGATATGGTAGAGTGGGCTACAGAGTGCACATTGGCACCAATATAAGAGAGACATGTGGATGAGCTTTGTCTTGAGGTGAGTTCAGTTCAGGAGTTAGTACATGTGGCAGGGACTCAAATTTATTTTACAGTCGAGTCACATGATGATGATGATGATATGAGTATGTCTAGCATTCACACTCCAGATTCAGATATTGTAGTGGGTACAGGAAACATGTGCATGAAGTCAGTTGGTATTGTTCACCTTATTCAGGTGAGGAGTTTACTTGAGTTGCTAGTTGATTTCCATTCATGGATTGGATGTTGGGATCCTTATCTTGGAACTTGGGACAATGTGACGCCATTGGATGAGAGTTGTGATAGACATGGCATGGAGTTTGCATTGATTGATAGCGGTGTAGATCATGACTACATTTGGGATCTAGGTGGATTGATTGGTTTATCATTTAGTGATTGCTTGAGGACAAGCAATTTTAGGAGGGGTAGATTGTCATGTCCCCTTTTCAATTGACATCTTCAAAGTTGATGGTTAGCCTATTATGTAACCCTCATAGGCTGATAGGATGGATAGAGGGTCATGATGGAGCTTGGCTTGGATTTGATTAGCAAAATTTTTCCTGTTGGCTTTCATTCAGGTTCTTTCAGACATGTTGCCTGAGCTCCTATTATTTAGGGATTTTTGGCACTCAGTGGAACACACCTATTTGGGTATGATCATGTGTGGAATCACTCCTTGGTTCACCAGCTTCAGTCGGTTTGAGGATCAAACATATATTGAGAGAGATATTAATATTTGATTGATTTAATTAAATATTAATTATTTAGCATATTTTAATTATGAAACCCTAATTCTTAACTATGAAACCCCAATTAGGGCAAACACATCTTTTAGAGGATATAAGGGTTTCTTATTGGAGAGAGGTGCTATTATTGAAAATTATTGATATTGAAGACATAGATTTTGCTAAGGATTTTTCTTAAGAAGACTAAGCCAAGGGTTCTAGTATTTTAACTTCATTGGAGAATGTGCCATCTTTAGTGTGTGCGATTTAGAGGCTGTGAAATATCAATTGATCTATTGCCAGTTTGAGAGATAAATTCACATAGAAGTTATCACAGGTATTTACAGGTATTTATTTCATTAGGTTTTGATTTAGAAATTAATCAGATAGAGATCTTGAGATTAGGTGTCCAACATTCAAGCCACACTAGATTTTATTTTCTCTTGTATGGAATACGTACATATTCATGCAAATCTATACCATTCTATAACAGGCCAGACAGTGCCGTAGGGGACCCAGAGACCGACATTGGTAGTCCAGTGATTGACATCGGCCGACTTCATACCGATGCTAGCAGAGTAACAGACTGATAGTGACCAACATTGGTAGTATATCGACTGATGGTAGCATAATAATCGATGTCAGTGACTATGTATTTGACACAACAACCCAAGCCACATAGATCTAGGGTATTTTTCAGATTGCTAAAAGGAAGTCAATTTTTTAAGACAGTATTTTAATATTCTTTTTATATGCATGACAGAGGACTTCTATTGTAATCATCTAGATGAATAATAAGATCATTGATTTTCCAGTTAAGAGATTATACTATGGTTTATTTATTTATTTGAATTTATCTTGCAAAATCACATCTTCATTCATGCAAAAACTCAAAAACATCAAAATACACAAAACAGTTCAAAAAAATATTTAGTTTCAGAATTGAAGGAAAACAGGGGATATTACACATTGACCATATCTTAGTTCTTGTGCAACTAGGTACAATTTATTCTTTAATTAAATATACAACCTTAGATATTAGTTATATTTTTATTTTTTCCTAAATGTACTTATAGTTTGATTATACTATAAATTCAAGGCATGTTGTTATAGTCATTGTACCTGAGAATAATGATGATGGAACAAATTCCTACTTGTGTCATTACGTAGAGGAAAAAAATTTACCAAAAATGTTATGGATGGAGAAGAGCTAATTTATCCCACTAGATTCATAGTGGTTATTGGAACTTGGCTTTGTAGGTACTATCATAAAAAGATAAAGTAATTGTTATTTGAGGACTTTGAAACACATATGATGGTGATTCATTATTCAACCCTATTTATTGCTACCAATATTCAAATGATCAAATATCATGGAAATCCTCACAATATAACTTTGTATAAAGTGTGTGAATCTGACCATGAAGTGATTTTAAAACACTTGAAAAAAGAGTTGATATTAAAGGTATGCTAGATTGAATTAGTAAGTTTATCTAGCATTTAAAATTAATATAGTAAATTTATCTGATTTAATATATTTTAATTTTCAACTATTTTATGATTGTGTGTTTATTTATATTTAAATTTTTTACTAACAATTTAAATGTAGGTTAGTGACACCAAATAAGCTTTCACCTTCATGTGGTTGGTGTCATGAGTAGAGAAGATTATCATCTTGCAATGAATAGAAGCCAAAATAGTTTGTATTAATTTCATCTACCTTGAGAAAATAGTTTTTCACCTTATATTTTTTATCCTTTTAAGAAAACATGAAAACAGTCTTATTTATACTCTCTTAGAGGACTCATCCTTACACATGTAAGTTTATGGTTCATCTCTAGCCCTCACAATTCTCATACAATGCATGATGAAAGTTTTCTCTTTTTTTACACTTGAGAATGAGTAGATTATCTTAAGGTATGCCTCTGATCAACTATAGATTTCATTTATAGGGTCTAACAAAGACTATAAAATGGTCATTATAGCCTAAAAATGCCTATCCTAACATGTTTACATAGATGGTTCATCGATTAGGTTGATGATTTAGAATATACGACCCTTAGCGACCAGTTTTTGACATGTTCTAAGAAATTTAGCTGGGAGAGAAACCTCATTTCCACATATCTTACATCATGAGTTAGATAAAATATTCCTAATATTTCTTAGAGGACTCATCCTTACACGTCTAGAAGCTAATGGTTCATCTCTATCCCTTATGGGTCTCCTACAATGCATGATATAATTTTATTCTTTTTATACTTTTGGAGGTGAGTATATTCTCTTAAGGGACGCCTTTGGTCAACTATAAATTTCACTCCCAAGGGCCAACCAAGATCATAAAATGGTTATTTTAGCCTATAAATTCATATCCCAATGTGTCCACGTAGATGGTTTATCAATTGGGTTGATGAGTTAGAATATATAGTCCTAATTGATCAACTTGGGCATGTTCTAAGAGATTTGGATACAATAAAAACCTCATTTTCATGTCTCATCCATCATGAGTTAGATAAAATCCTCTCTATCTTTCTTATAGGACTCATCCCTTCACGTGTAGGAGTTGATGTTTCATCTCTATCCCTCGTGGTTCTCCTATAATGTGTGATTCAATTTTTATCTTTTTACACATTCAAGGATAAGGGAATTCTCTTAATGGATGCCTTTGATAAATTTCAACTTCATTTATAGGGGCCAAATGAGATAGAACAATGGTCGTTGTAGCCTAAAAATGCCTATCAAGACATGTTGACACTGATGTGTTAAAGGTATAATCACTAAGAGGGGGTTGAATCATTGAGCCCAAATAATTTAACTTCAATTTAAATCCTTTGAAACTCTTAATCAATTACCATGAGCATTTCATGAGGGATACACATTATTCATAACAATGAATAAGAGAGATAATGCAAGATCAAGTACTTAACACATGACATATGTGGAAAATCCTCTTAGGGGAGAAAACCCATTAGAACCTTAAATTATAATATTATCCTATAATAACAATAACCAATTTAGACTAACTAAAATTTATCAAGTAACTATTTTCCCTTATTTAGTGAGACTACAATCCCATAAGGTGATATAACACCTATCTAGTTAATCAACCACAACAGCTAAAATTTTAGAAAGTTTCACCTTAAAAGGAGACTAAAACCCCCTAGATGTTGAGAAACCATAACAAAATATAATAATATAAAATCTCATATAACATTTATTGCCTACCAATATGATGGAGTTACAAAGTACATTAGCTTTCTTCAACTCTACACACTCAATACATCCAAAGCTACCTTTTAGATCACTCTTCACTCCTCAATAAAAAATCTATCACCACATTAAAAACATGAAAAAATGATCATACACATAGATTTAAATATACTATTCTCAACAACCCATCCATTGGTCACACTTACTATCCTTTTCTTCTCAACCCTTCACTTTAAACCACACCCAAGACTCTCTCAAATATAGAAACCGTCATCTTTGGTTTCACTATTTATAGAGCATTCATGATTATCAACACCTTGGTTGGCCATTATGCATGCCTTATCCCTTAATTATTATAAAATTAAAATTCATGTCTCAACACAATCTTCATATATTGGCAATATCATTTATGGGTCACCCTTAAATAGCTACACCTTTCAATTAGGCCCTTGTAGCTCTTATAGGTCTCATAGAGACCTATTCATCCATTTATCACTTAATAAAACAAACTAAGAACACAATATCAATTTAAAACTCATGTACCCATGACACATGATCTATGGGTCCCCTTTAATTTCCAAAATCCATGATATCACTCTTTGATTAATCCCCAATTAGCTCAAACACCTCTTTGTACAACAATCATTATGAAGAAAAACGTAGTCAACTTATAACCATTTTTTCATATCGTATATGATTGATAAAACCTTAATAATTCACATATATGGTCCTCATGAAGTCTAAAACATACTCTAATATATATTTCACCTTTAAACATTGAGATACCAACAAGCACAACTTAAATAGCCTTCTCAGGTTACTTGTAGAACATGCACAAAGACATAGACAACATTGAACCTTAATATATTTGATTATACACACTTTAATATCTTTAAATATATATTTCCAAATATTAATTTTATTCCTCTAAAAATTTTATTTTTACACCATGAGTAAATTCTACATAGATTGAAATATATAGCACAAAACCTAAGTACTAGTCTTTTCTTTGAAAAATTGAATATTTAAATTCAAACAGTCACAATTAAACTTCGGTCACTTAAAATGTGTATCATGCCCTCACATATTAGATAAAATACACACCATATATATTATTTGAAATTTGAATCATAATTTTCCACTAACTAAATTTTAAACCTCAAATAGTTGACCCATCTCATGCAATCTGGTAACTTTGATCTCATACACTCCATTGATCTCTTTGATATTGTCCTCGCTTTAGCCACGATATACAACTACCACTTTGACCTCTTTAATTTAATACAAACCATTTATATTTATTATTATGAACACCCACTCACCTTTGATCATCTTAAGAATCTTGGTCTTTACCTTTGCTCAATGTTAAACATCAAACACTTTTCCTCATCTCTTTACTTCTTGACACCTTGAAACAAACATGCTCCATTGATCCTTTTGTAAGGAGCTTGATATTTAACCTCATTAACCAAAACAAAATTTGAATCATTTTAATTTATACACTTCATTTATATTTATTTTTATTAATTCCCATGATCTGTAGGATATCCATTTGGTCATGGTCTTTACCATTCACAAATTTGGCTAAGTATGGGGACCATTGTTATCTACCTAGAAGACCAAATTTACTCAATAAATTTTGCCTCGATAAATATCATTACCTTTAACTTGAGACATATAATATCCATTCATATTTAAATATAACCATGTGTCAAATTTCTCCTGAAATCTTCATGCATGTGAGATATAACTCCATTAATCTACTCACTCAAATTTTTCTGCCACAAAGCCAAGTATGTCAAGGACTGCCTAGAAGGCCAACTTTTCACATGCATATATTTTAATTCACTTCATCCCATGACCTAAAATTTATCAAATATCAACTATTAATAAACATAAACAAACCCATATGATTAACTTCTCCTAAAATTACAACACATGTGAAATATGACTACATCAAAATGCCTACACTACTTTTCTTTCCACATTGCAAATTTGGCTATGGGAAAACACTATCAAACTACTTGGGATACCATATTTGTACTTACATATATTATTTTTTGCTTCATCACATGACCTAATATTTATAAAATAGTAACTAGGCATAAATTTGATCATAACCATATGAACAACTCCCCCTAACTCATCCATGTAGTGATGGGGATGTCAGAAAATTGCCTACTTAGATTTTCTGCCACTAGACCCAAAATGTCTAGATGAAATCAATAAATAACCAAATGAATTCCATTCATGCTAACAAGAACTAAATGTATCATTGACCTTTGATAAGACTTTTTTCACAACCTCAAATCACCATAGTCATCCCTAAGCATTCCTAACCATGCCAAAATAAAAGATTAACCAAGCTAACATCAAGCATATTAGGACAAGCATACCACAAACTTTGTCATTTTCACTTAAACTATCAAGACACTTCATCCACTCATCTATAAACCTCCATTACATCACCATAATATCATTGATAACTCTCTAATAATACCCCCCTTTTTCATTGATTTCAACAACTATCATATATAAAAATACATCTCACCTTCCTTCTCTCTCTTCAAGCACTCCCAAAATATTAACTTTCTCCCCCTTTGACACAATGACAAAGTGGGAACCAACTAATCGTGAGGAGCTAAAAATACTACCAACATGAGAAGACCATCTCATAAATATCATACAAACATCCCTTTACATTGAGCCTACCTATTCTTGCCTTAAAATTTTATTCTTATAATAAACATCTGAGAGGGACTCCCCCTAAGATCTGTAAGCCATTTTACCTATTGAGAATCTATAAATCTCTAGTCACCATGAATAACCACCACATAGACTCATTATCCTTATCTCTCTAGACACTTCCATGATCGCCAATTTAGCATCAATACTAAAGCTTCTTTAAAAACCTCTGGAGCAAGCTCATGAGCTTGTTTCTTTCCCTTAACCAGAGACCTTTTATTAATTAATAGAGAAATAAATGACACCCAAGATTTGTCTTAGATACTCAAATATAGATTTTGACAATGGTTTCGTCATAATATATACAAGCTGCTCTTTTGTAGGCACATGCTCCAACTTAACACTTTGATTGATCACTTATTCTCTCCATAAATAATATATAATAGTAATATACTTAGTTTTTGATTGCATAACAATATTTTTTGATATACTAATTACACTAATATTATCACAATAGATAGGACAAGGTCCATTTTGTCTTGCCTTATAATCCTCCGAAGTTTGTTTCATCCACATGAATTGAGTCTAACAAGAAGTAGTTGTTATATACTCAGCATCTATAATTGATAGAGACACTAAGGATTGTTTCTTGATTAGCTAAGACACCAATCAATCCCCCATGAAGAAGACTACACCATTTGTACTCCTCCTATCATCCACATATCATACCCAATTTGCATCATTATATGATTTCAGAGAGAATTCTTTACACTTGGGATACCATAAACCATACTTAATGGTCCTTTGAGATACATCAAAATCTTTTTGAATGATTTCAAATGATATTATCTAGGGTTAGTTTTAAACCTTCATACAAGACCCATTACTTCCATGATATCATGCCTAAAAAAAGTAAAGTAAAAAAGACTTCAAATCATGGATCTATACAAAGTTTGATCAATTTTTGGTGAGTCATCTAGTTTACTTAATTTTCATCCTATGATCATTGAAGTACTCATTGGCTTACACTCCATCATGTCAAACTTCCTTGTCATATCCTTGATGTATTTCACTAGTTAAATGAATATCCATACATTAATTTGGTTAATTTTCAAACCTAAGAAGAAATAAATTTATCCCAACATTGATATTTTAAACTCAGTATTTATATTATTTACAAATTATGTGCTCATTTTATCATTGTTATATCCAAAATACATGTCACCAACATATACAACAACTATCAATTGATTATTTACTTATGTCTTAATATATAAATTACTATCATCTACCCCCGTTTTAAAACCTTGACTCAAAATATACTTATCTAACCTATCATACCAAGATATAGGAGCTTACTCAAGACCATAAAGAGCCTTCTTTATTTTACACATAAAATATTTATTACTTGACATGAAGTATCCTTTAGGTAACTCAATGTATACTTCTTCTAAATTTTCATTCAAGAATATAGATTTCACATCCATTTGGTATAGCTTAAAAAATTTGAATCTAGCATATGCCAAAAAAGTTTAATTGCATCCATTATTTCCATAAGAGAAAAGTCTCATCAAAATCTATTCCTTTATCCTGATCATATCCTTTACACACCAATCTAGCCTTGTTCCTTGTGACTTCTCCTTTCTCATTCATCTTGTTTTTTAAAACCCTCTTCATACCTATCACATTTTTATTTTTTAGCCTAGGAACTAGGTCCCATTTTTCATTTTTTCTATTTGATCAATTTCTTCATCCATTTCATTGTTCCAACTTTCATCTTTTCTATCTTACATTAATGTTTAGGTTCAATCATGGATAACAAAGCTGAGTCTTGTTGATTTTGATTAATCAACATTCTCCTTCTAATTTGCAACCTTGCACCAACATTTACAATAATTGAGAGATTGGATGATCTTTCTAAATTCTTATATATGGAGCTTTAGAATTTTGTCTTTCTTCCTCCTCTTCATCTGCATCATCTGTTTGAATGGATAACTCATCATTTTTTTCAATAGAATTCTAAATTGAGTCACCTACAATTTTAGCTTATTGACTCTACTTGTCTAATTTACCCTTACATTTAAACTTTAAACAATCTTGTGAAATCTATTTTTGAAACACATATACATATTATTGATAGAATAATAACCTAAGAATGTACATTTATAAGACCTTGAATCAAATTTACTAAAATTCTCTTCATCTCTTTTGATGAAGCACCTACTCCTAAACACTTTAAAATGTTTAACATTATCTACTCTATTCTTCCATAGCTCATAAGGAGTATTATCACCATTTATTCTAATTTGAAACCTATTTAGGATGTAAAATAAAGTTTTGGCTACCTCTTCCCAATAACCATCTGATAATTTGGCATCTTAAATCATTGTTCTACTCATTTCTTGAATAGTCATGTTCTTCCTTTCAACAACACTATTATGTTGTGGTATTCTAGCAGTAGAATAGTATCTTTTAATCCCTTGTTCTTCATATAATTCATCAAATATATGAGACCAAAAATCACCTCCTCTATCAGATCTTACACAATTGATCTTTAAACCTTTCTCATTTTCAATAAGAGCTTTGAATGCTACAAACCTATTAAAAGTTTCTAATTTTTCTTTGAGAAAGAATATCCAAGCCATCCTAGTAAAATAGTCAATGAGAAGCATGAAGTAGTTGTTACCTTAAATAATTTGAGTTCTTATAGGTCCACATAGATTAGTGTGAATTAAATCTAATGGCTCTATATTGGATAATTACTTGAACTTATACCTTCACTTGGTTTTGTTCCAATGAAGACATGCCTTGCACAAAGAATGAGCAATCTTAGAAATTGTGGGCATATGTCTTATCAATCCCTTTAAATTGACCTTTACCATATTATTAAAATTTATATGTCCAATTCTTATATTCCAAATCCATATTTCCTCTAATTGACTAATGAATCATTCCTCCTTCTTGGACTCATGAAACACATACATGTTATCTATTTTACAAACATTTATGACTAATCTACCAAATTTTTCCTTTCTCACTTCACATACATCATCATGAAAAGTTAAAACATTTCCTTTCTTAAACATTTGGCTTAGACTCTAAATATTATGTTTTAAACCTTTTATGTATAAGACATTTTTATTCCTAATATGGCCACTGTCCAAACTCACATTACCTTTACCAATAATGTTAGCTGATTTGTTGTCACAAAATCTCACTAAACCTGGGTTGGTATTCTTGAGGGAAATAAATTTTCTCATGTCTCCTATCATATTATTTGATCAACAACTATCTATGAATCATCTCTTATTCCCATATTGAGTATACAAGGTTATGTAAAAAAAATTTACTCTTCCTTTGGTGGACTATTTGAATTCTACTTCTTTTCTTCTTCATCTTTAAAATTAGTATTCTTGAACCATTTGATGGTGTCAATGACTTGTATATACTTTTTACGAAAGGCTCTATTGTATTTCTTGGGTATGTGACCTTATTATTTATAATTGTAGCATATTATATCCCTTTTTATATGTAGAGAGATATAACAATCCTTATATCTATGACCAAATTGATTGCAGGAGAAGCAATACCCATTAAAGACATTATTCATGTTTGACCCTCTTTTATCTTGACCATTACTAATCAATGGATTTTAATTCTTGATTCTTTTGGTGGAACTAAAAACCTTTTTTTCCTTGGAGAATATCACATCTAATTAAGTCATGTCTTTATTTTCACATTGTTCCATCTTTTTATTAAGACCTTTATTCACTATGACCTATAGATTCTTGATTGTTACCTCTAGATCTTAAATTTGCATCTTCACATCATACATGATTGAATTTATGTTTTATAAATCACATACTAGTTTTTCTTGAATATAAGTCATAGTCCCTTTTTCATTCATTATACCTTTAATGACCTTCAAGTAGTTAAACTTGGAAGAAGGACCTATTTTGATACCAATTATTAGAGGTATAATCACTAAGAAGGGGGTGAGTCACTGAGCCTAGATAATCAAAATTCAATTTCAATCCTTTCAAACTCTTAATCAATTAACTTAATCATTTGATTAACCATACATATCATTCATATTAATGAACAAGAGAGATAATGTAAGATCAAACACATAACACATGACATATGTGAGAAACCCTCTTGGGGGAGAAAACCTACTAGAACCTAAAATTGGACTACTATAAAATATTAAAAATTACCAATTTAGACTAGATACAACTAATCAAGGAACTACTATCCCTTATTGAGTGAAACTGTAATCTCAGAAGGTGCTACAACACCTGTCTATGTGAGCAACCACAACAACTAGACTTTTAGAAAGTTTTACCTAAAAAAGAGGATATAAACCCATAGATATTGAGATACCATAAAAAAATATAAGAAAATAACATCTCCTAAAATTATGACTACCATCCAATCTAATGGAGATATTAAGTACATCATCTTTCTTCAACTCTGCACAATCAATGCATCTAAAGCCATCTTTTGGATCACTCTTCACTCCTCAACAATTACTCTATCACCACATCAATAACATGACCAAATGGTCATACACATATAACTAAATCTAATCTACTTAAAAACACATCCACTAGGCACACTTACTCTCTTTTGCCTCTCAACCCTTCGCTCTAAACCACATACCCAAGCCTCTCTCAAATCTAGAAACCATCATCTTTGGTTTCACTATTTATAGAGTATTAATTATTATCAACACCTTATTGGACATTAGGAATGAATTATCCCTTAACATGTCTAACATAAAAATACACTTATCAACACAATCTTCATAGGTTGGTCATAGCATCTATGGGTCACCCTTAAATAGCTAGACATTTTGATTGGGCCCTTATAACTCTTATAGGTCTCATGGAGACCTATTCATCCATTTCAAACTTCATCAAGAAAACTAAGAACACACGAAATTTAAAAATCATTTACCCATGACACATGATCTATGGGTCCTCTTTAAGTTCCAACATCCATCATAGAACTCTTCTGTTAAACCCTAATTAGCTTAAACACCTCTCTATACACACAGTCATTATGAATGAAAACACAATCAACTTCTAACCCTTTTTTCAAAGTACATATGATTGTTCAAACCTTCATAATTAACATATATGATCTTAATTAATTATAAAACATATGCTAATATCTAGTTCACATTTAAACATCAAGATACCAATAAACACAACTCAAATACCCTTCTCAAGTTACTTGCAGAACATGCATGAACACACAATCAAATTTGAACCTCAATATATTTGATTATACACACTTTAAAATATTAAAAAATATATTTATAGATGAGACTTGTATTCCCCTACAAATTTACTTTTTACACCATGAACAAACTTTACATATATTGAAAGATATAGCACAAAAATTGATCACTAGTTTTTCCTTCACAAATTTGAATATTTAAATCAAAATGGTCACATTCAAACTTTAGTCACTTAAAACGTATCTCATGCCATCACATATTAGATAAAATACACACCATATATATTATTCAAACTTTAACTTATAATTCACCACTACCTAAATGTAAAACCTTGAACAATTGACCTCATCTCATGCAATCTGGCAACTTTAACCTCATACACTCCATTGATCTCTTAGAGATTATCCTCACTTTAGCCATGATAGACAAATATAACTTTGACCTCTTGAATTTAATACAAACAACTAATATTTATTAGTATGAACACCTACTCATTTTTCATTTTCTAAACAAGCTCATTCTTTATGTCCACTCAATGTTAAACATCGAACACTTGTCCTCATCTCTCTACTTTCTGACACCTTGGAACAAACATGCTCCATTGATCCTTTTGTAAGAAGCTTAATATTTAACTTTGTTAATCAATGAACACTTTAAATAATTTAAATCAATACACTCTATTGATATCGATCTGTATAAATTATTATGAGCAATAAGATCTCCATTTGGTCCTAGTCTTTACCCTTCATAAATTTGGCTAAGTATGGGGACCATTGTTATCTGACTAGAAGGCCAACTTTTATCCTTAATAAAATTTACCTCAATCAATATAATGACCTAAAACTTGAGCCATATGATCGTTGTTCATATGGGAATCCAACCATGTGTTAAACTACTATTTAAACCTTCATGTGTGCGAGATATAATATTAATAATCTACTCACTTAGATTTTTCTACCATAGAGCCATGTCAAGAACTACCTCAAAGCCCAACTTTACACATGCATATATTTTGATGCACTTCATTTCACAACCTAAAATTTATCACATATCAACTAGGCACAAAAATGAACAAACCCATATGATAAAATTGTCCTAAAACTACCACATGTGCAAAATATGACTACATAAAAATGCCTACACAACTTTTCTTGCCACATTACAAATTTGGCTAAATATGGAAAACACTATCAAACTACCTAGGATCACAACTTTGAACTTACATATATATGTTTAAATTCATCACATGACCTAAAATTTAGTGAATATAAACTAGGCATAAATGTGATCACAACCATATGACCAATTCCCCCTGACTCATTCATACATGGTAATGGTGCTGTTAGCAAACTACCTACTCAGATTTTCTACCACTAGACCCAATATGTATAGATAAAAATAATAAATAACTGAATGAATTACATTCATGTACATAATCACTTAATTCATCCTTGACCTTTGATAGGACTTCTTTCATAACCTCAAATCCCCATACTCATCCCTAAGCATTCTTAACAATGCCAAAACAAAAGATCAACCAAACCAACTTTAAGCATATTAGGACAAGCATATTTCACACTTTGTCATTATCACTTAGACTATCAAGAAACTTCATCCACTCACTTGAACACCTACATGACATCACCATAACATCATTAATAACTATCCAACATGAAGGTTCATTAATTGGGTTAGTGAGTCAAAATATATGACCCTTGGTAGCCAAATTTTAACATGTTATAAGAGATTTAGATATGATAGAAACATCATTATCATGTATTTTCTATCATAAGTTAGATAAAATAATCCTAGTATTTCTTAGAAGACTTATCCTTGAAGATGTAGGAGCTGACAATTCATCTCTATCCCTCATGGTTCTCTTGTAACATGCGACAAAAGTTCACTCTTTTTAAACATTCATGGACAAGTGGATTCTTTTAAGGAATGCCTCTGATCAAATACAAATTTCATTCCTAGGGGCCAACCAAGATCATACAAGGATTTTTTTATCCTAACCATACCTATCCAAACATGTTTGTATAAATTGTTCATCAATTGGGTTGACAAGTTAGAATATACAATCCTCGCTAACCAATTTTATCATGTTTTGAGAGATTTGGATGTGAAATAAACCTCATTTCCATATCTCTTACATCATGAGTTAGATAAAATGCTCCTACACTTTATTATAGGACTCATCCTTTCACGTGTAAGAGATGATGATTCATCTCTATCCCTCATGGTTCTCCTACAATCCATGATGGAAGTTTCTTCTTTGTGCACATTTGGGAATGAGTAATTTCTCTTAAGGGATGCCTCTAATAGACTATAAATTTCACTCTTGAGGGCCAATCAAGATAAAAAAAATAGTCATTTTAGCCTAAAAACTCCTATCCGAACATGTTTGTATAGATGGTTCATCAATTGGGTTGATGAGTTAGGATATAAGACCCTTGCTAACCAACATTTGGCATGTTCTAAGAGATTTGGCTATGAGAAAAACCTAATTACCACATCTTTTCCATCATGAGTTAGATAAAATACTCATAGGATTTATTATAAGACTCATCCTTGTATGTGTAAAAGTTGATAGTTCATCTCTAACTTTCATGTTTCTCCTACAATGTGTGATGAAAGTTCACTCTTTTTACATAATCAGGGATGAGTGGATTCTTTTAAGGGATGCCTCTGATCAACTACAAATTTCACTCTTAGGGTCTAATCAAGATCATACAATGGTTATTGTATCTTAAAAATTCCTATCTAAATGTGTTTGTATAGATGGTTCATCGAATGGGTTGATGAGTTAGAATATATGACCTTCACTAACCAACTTTTAACATGTTTTGAGAGATTTAGCTATGAAAAAAACCCTCATTTCCATGTCCATTTGATCATGAGTTAGATAAAATCCTCTTGGGATTTCTTAGAGGACTCTTCTCTACACATGTAAGAGCTAACATTTCATCTCTATCCCTCACGATTCTCCTATAATGCATGATAGAAGTTTTCTCTTTTTGTACAATCAAGGATGAGTGGATTCTCTTAAGGTATCCCTATGATAAACTATAAATTTCATTCCTAGGGGCCAACTGAGACTAAAAAATGGTCATTATATCTTAAAAATACCTATCTATATTTGGCCACACTGATGGTTCATCAATTAGGTTGATGAGTTAGAATATACAACCCTTGGTGACCAACTTTTAGCATGTTCTAAGAGATTTGGCTATGAGAGAAACCTCATTACTACATTTTTTATCACTAGTTAGATAAAATACTCTTAGGCTTTCTTATAAGACTCATATTTTTATGTGTAAGAGCTGATGGTTTGTCTCTATCCCTCATGATTATTTTGAAACACATGATGGAAGTTTGTTCTTTTTGCACATTCAGAGACGAGTGGATTCTCTTAAGGGATACCTCCAATTAGCAGCAAATTTTACTCTTATAAGCAAAAAAATATTATAAAATGATTGTTTAAGCTTAAAATCCCTATCTTCATGTGTTTATGTAGATGGTTCGTCGAATGGGTTGATGAGTCAGAATATATAGCCCTTGCTGACCAACTTTTGGCATGTTCTAAGAGATTTGGCTATAAGATAAACCTCATTACCATGTCTCATCCATCATGAGTTATAAAAAATCATTTTTCACTTTATTAGATGATTTCTCCATGCACATGTAGGATCTAATGGTTCATTTCTATCCCTCATGATTCTCCTACAACGCATGATGGAAGATTTCTATTTTTTCACATTCAAGTATAAGTGATTTATCTTAAGGGATGCCTCTAATAAACTATAAATTTCACTCCTAGGGGCCAACCATGATTATAAAATAGACATTGTATCATAAAATTGCCTATCCCAACATGTTTTCATAGATGGTTCATTGATTAGGTTGATGAGTCAGAATATTCGACCCTCACTGACCAATTGTTAGCATGTTAAAAGAGACTTAGATACTAGATAAACCTCATTTTCATGTCTCATCCATCCTGATTTAGATAAAATCCTCTCATTTTTCTTAGAGCACTCATCCTTTCATGTGTAGGAACTAATGGTTCATCTCTATCCCTCATGGTTCTCTTACAACATGTGATGGAAGTTCACTCTTTTTGCACATTCAAGGATGAGTGGATTCTCTTAAGGGATGCCTTTTATCAACTAAAAATTTCACTCCTAAGGGCCAAGTAAGATCAAAAAATGGTTATTATAGCCTAAAAATGCACATCCCCATGTGTCTACATAGATGGTTTATTGATTGGGTTGATGAGTCAAAATATACAGCCCTAATTGACCAACTTTTGCCATGTTATAAGAGATTTATTTATGAGAGAGACCTTAATTCCATGTCTCATCCATCTTAAGTTAGATAAAATACTCCTAAGATTTCTTAGAGGAGTAATCCCTACACATGTAGGAGCTAATGGTTCATCTCTAACCCTCAGGGTTCTCATGAAATGCATGACTAAAGTTCACTCATTTTTCACATTTAGGGAAGAGTGAATTCTCTTAAGGGATGCCTCTGATCACTACAAATCTTGCTCATAGGGCCTAACCAAGATAGGAAAATGGTTGTTATATCCTAGAAATACCAATCTAGATGTATTTATGTAGTATTGACCAACTTTTGGCCTATTCTGAGAGATTTGGCCATGAGAGAAACCTTGTTTCTTAATCTCATCCATCTTGAGTTAGATAAAATTCTCCTAGGATTTCTTAGAGGAATTTTCCTTACACATATAAGAGTTGATGGTTTGTCCCTATCCCTCATGGTTCTCTAACAATGCATGATCAAAGTTTTCTCATTTTGCACATTTGTAGAAGAGTGAAATATCTTAAGGGATGCCTCTGATCAATTTTAACCTTCACTCTCAGGGCATGATCAAGACCAAAAAAAGGTTTGTGTAACCTAAAAATGCCCATCTAGATGTGTTCACATAGATGATTCATTGTTTGGGTTGATGATTCAGATTTTATGGCCCTCATTGACCAAATTTTAACTCATTTTGAGATATTTATCCTTAAGATAAACCTCATTTCTATATCTCATCCATCTTGATTTAGATAAAACCCTCCTAATATTTCTTATAAAACTTATCCCTACATGTGTAGGAAATGATGGCTTGTCTTTAGCCTTCATAGTTCTTCTGTAATGTGCAACTCAAGTTCACTCATTTTACACATTTAAGGAAGAGTGAATTATCTTAAGGGATGCCTCTGATCAATTATAAATTTACTCTTAAGGATTAAATGATACTAGATAAAAAAAATTATAGCCTAAAAACACCCATTTAAATTTGTCTATGTTGATGGTTCATTGATTGGGCTAATGAGTTAGATTCTATGGCCTCTATTGACTAAATTTTCACTCATTCTAAGAGATTTGGCCACAAGAAAAACATCATTATTAGATCTCATCCATATTAAGTTAGATAAAATCCTCCCAATATTTATTATAGGATTTGCCCCTTAATGTGTAAGATCTGATGGTTCATCTCTATCCCTCATGATTCTCCTACAATGTGTGATTGAAGTTCACTCATTTTGTACATTCAAGGAAGAGTGAATTATCTTAAGGGATGCCTTCTATCAATTACAAATTTCACTCCTAAGGCCCAACCAAGACTAGAAAAAGGTTTTTAAAGCCTAAGAACACCCATCTAGATGTGTTTGTATAGACAATTCATCAATTAGGCTGATGAGTCAGATTCTATAGGCCCCATTGACCAACTTTTGGCCCATTCTGAGAGATTTAGTCATGAGTGAAACCTTATTACTATGTCTTTTCCATCTTAATTTAGATAAAATACTCCTATGATTTATTAAAATAATCATTCATACATGTGTATGAGCTGATGGTTCATCTCTATCCCTCATGGTTCTCCTATAATGCACGATTGAAGTTCATTCATTTTTCACATTCAAGGAAGAGTGAATTCTCTTAATGGATGCCTCTGATCAACTACAAATTTCACTCCTAGGGCTTGATCAAAATTTAAATAATGTTGTTTTAGCCTATAAACACCCATCTAAATGTGTCCAAATAGATCATTCATTAATTGGGTTGAGTAAAATTATACGACCCCCACTGACCAAATTTTGGCCCATTGTAAAAGATTTGGCCATAAGAGAAACCTCATTACCATGTCTTGTATATCTAGAGTAAGATAAAATTATCCTAATATTTTTTATAGGACTTATCCTTACACATTTAGGATTTGATAGTTCCTCTGTATCACTCATGGTTCTTGTGCAATGCATGACCAAAGTTCACTCATTTTGTATACTCATGGATGAGTGAATTCTCTTAATGAATGCCTTTGACCAACTAAAAATTTCACTCTCAAGGCTTGAACGAGAATAGAGAAAGGTTTTTATTACTTATAAATGACCATATAGATGTGTCTTCATATATGATTCATCTATTGAGTTGATGAGTCATATTTTATGACCCCCACTCACCAAATTTTGGCTCATTCTACGAGATTTAGCCATGAGAGAAACCTCATTACCATGTCTCATCCATCTTGAGTTAGATAAAATACTCTTTATATTCATTATAGGACTCATCCTTACAAATTTAGGATCTAATATTTCATCTCTATCCCTCATGGTTCTTTTGTAATGTGCAATTGAAGTTCACTCATTTTGCATATTAGGGGAAGAGTGAATTCTCTTAAGGGATGCCTCAGATCAACCACAAATTTCACTCTTGAGTCCCAATTAAGACTAGGAAAAGGTTATTATAATCTAAAAATTCCCATTTGAATGTGTCCTTGTAGATGGTTCATCTATTAGGTTGATTAGTCAAATTATATAGCCCCCACTGACCAAATTTTGACCCATTCTAAGAGATTTGGCCATGAGAGAAACATAATTTCCATGTCTCATCCATCTTAAGTTAGATAAAATACTCATATGATTTCTTAGAGGACTCATACCTACACATGTAGGATTTGATGGTTCCTCTCTATCCCTCATGGTTTTCATGCAATATGTGACCAAAGTTTTCTCATTTTTCACACTTAGGGATGACTAAATTCTCTTAAGGGATGCCTCTAACCAACTATAAATTTCACTCCTAGGGACTAACTGAGATTGGAGAAAGGCTTTTATAGCCTAAAAATTTTCATCTAGATGTTTCTACATAGATGGTTCATCGATTAAGTTGATGAGTCAGATTCTATGGCCCCTAGTAATCAACTTTTGGCCCATTTTGAGAGATTTGGCCACAAGAGATACCTCATTACCATGTCTATTCCATATAAAATTAGATAAATTCATCATGGAAATTATACTTGGACTCATCCTTGTATTTGTATAAGTTTATGGTTCATATCTATCGCTCATGGTTCTCGTGTAGCGCATGATCGAAGTTTGCTTATTTTACACACTCAAGGATGAGTGAATTATCTTAAGGGATTCCTATGACCAAATAAAACATTCAATTCCATGGCTTTATCAATATTGGATAAAGTTTTTTACATCCTAAAAACTCCCATCTAGATGTGTTTATGTAGATGGTTCATCGATTGGGCTAACAAGTTAGATTCTACTTCCCCCACTGACCAACTTTTGGACCATTCTAAGAGATTTAGCCATGATAAAAACCTCATTGTTGTGTCTCATATATCTAAATCTAGATAAATTATCCTAGGATTTATTATAGTACTCATCCCTCCATTTTTATGAGTTAACGGTTTATCTCTAACCCTCACGGTTATCATGTAATATGCAACCTAAGTTTTTTTATTTTGCACACTCAAGAACGAGTGAATTCTCTTAAGGGATGACTTCAAACAACTAAAAAAATTTCTCTAGAGGCCTAAATGAGATTGAAAAAATTTCCTTCTAGCCTAAATGTTCCCATTTATATGTTTCCATGAAGATGGTTCATCTATTAGGCTCTTTTATCCTATCGAGTATGTGTAAGAGATGCCCTATTTTTTGTGTTTATTTGATAGTGAGGAGAGATATTGAGTTATAAAATTAAAAATTGAGTATATATAATCCAAATTAATGTTTAAACACCTTTAATTAATTTGTATAAACCTTATAAAAGGATCATTTATTGTAATAAAAATATGTATTGAGTTTTGACCTACTACAAGGTAATTAGGCCTAATAGACAAAACATGATTTTATATATTTTTGGGTAAAAAATTAAAATTGGAAAGACAACTTTTATATGAGAATTTATAATTCATAAAAAACCTAAATACATATTTATAAGGTGTCTTGAAGTGCTAATTCAATACAGAATGGGTTTTGGCATGTTAGAGAAACATTAAGACTAGTAAGTCTATGAGAGGTTTTTGATAAAATTCTTTGTAACAGACCTTATAAGGTGTTACAAAAGTTGAGTCACCTATAAAATATTGTGATAAATTATTTTATACTTATATATATGCCTATTTTCAAAAATATTTTGTTTTGATCTTTTTGAGGCATTTAGTCTTAATTAGCTTGTAGAGAGCTTTGAGTTCAAATAGACAAAACCAATAGATGAATTGGTTTTCTATATTGAGATAAATATTGAATATGTCTTTAAGGACCATAATAATATAAACTCAAGTTTTATATACTAGTCAAGAAATATTGAAGTTGCTTAAGTCTCTTCATTTGTGTCTATATTCTTGCCTTAATAATATTGTTTTTTCTTTGGATAGTCTAAAGAGGTATATCAATGTTAATATTAACCCATGTATAAGTACGCCATAGTGATTGTATGGATACATATAATTGTCTTTATTTTTTTATGGACAAGTACGAGCTGAAGACATACGCAAGTGCATCACTAGACCTCCTAACATTTTTGATCAAGTATAATTTATAATATTAACATGTCCATGAAATTGATCCTAAGTTCACTTAAACATCACAATTACAAATTGATATGTAATTAAATGTAAATGAAATAAGTAAATATAAAATATCACATAAATTTTTTAAATATACATAATGATTCAAAGCACCTAACTTGATAAATTAATGCATTAAAATTCTATATTGAAAATTTGATAAATTTTTCAAGACTATAAAATTTTGTAAATTGATTCTACACTCATCATATTCCATCTAAATAGTTTTTTAGGTCTACAAGATTGCATATACACCTATGATGGGGAATGATATGGATAATACATATATGGTTAGATCTAGAGTTGCATATAATTATGTAAATATGACATAAACTATCATTGATTAAAGATAAAAAACAATTAAACTATGTGTTCTCACTACTCTCCATCCCTAAATCATAATTTTCTATGGAGATAGTGGATTCTTAAATGTAGAAGAAACATCACCTTAACCTTTTTATCATCTTTGAGGGGTTCTCATAGCATCCCTCATCACCTATAAAAGTAATAAATTAATAATATGTGAATCCAATGAACATGATAAAAAGCTATGACTATAAAATATATTAAAATAGAGTTTTTTGTTCAAAGGACAATAAACATGTAAATGTTTAAATATGTAATTTAAAAATTTACAAACCTATGTGTAAGGTACACCCATGCTAATTATATCCTCTATAATAGATTCAAGGCCTATTGAGGTATCCAGAATATCACTAATCAACTATACAAACAATAAGTTCATTCAGATAAATTAGTCAATTAAGTAAACACATGTACTAAAAAATAAACTTAATATTCTTTTACAAACATAAATAAACTATAATTAAAATTAAACCTATGTATCAAATGTAGATGGTGAAGTATCCTCTACAATCTTGAGATGAATATCTAGATTAGTGGCTAGCTCCCCTTGATGTACATTTAAATCTCTCTCTAATCTACCAATTGTGTATGAAAAGGGTTGAGAAAAACAACTAAGAAAAGAAAATGGTGATGCACCAATATGTATTGTCATCTTATTTGACTAAAAATCCACTAATTAAAGGTAAACAAGGATGTTTCACACAAACTGACAACAAAAAGAAATTGCTACATCAGTATTTCATAAGTTAGATTCAAGAAGGTACTTGACACTTATGAGAATGATGAATGATTCCATGAAGAGAATAAAAATATACCACTTCTAAGACTCTTATACACTTAGTAAAGAATACTAACAGAGACCTACAACAACATCCCTTTTGCACATTGGTAAGTGACCATAGATTGACATGCTTGAAAATTAATTCTTTCACTAGTAATTATCAAGAAGATTCAAACCTATAATCAATATTACAATGTGTGAATGGCAAAATAACTTGTATATTTCTTCCAGATTTCTACAAGTATAAATCTAGCTAGAGTTTTTTCAATAACCAGTGAAGGACTAGAATAAGCTAAAAGAATGCATATATATAGCCTTTGAGAGGTGGAGCAATCAAAATAAGTTAAAGGTCACTTGGACATCTATCATCTTGAAATAATTAGTTACATTTCCATGGGAGAGAAGTGGGTGAGCTATGCCATGTCATTAAATGGATTAGTTATAATGAGTTAAAACTAAACCAAAAGTATTAGTTACATTTGTTACAACTGAACCAAAACCTCAGTTACATTTGTCCATTTGTTATCTCTTTTTTGACTTCAAGATATCATTGGGATTTTATTTTAAACTCTAATGGCTAGTTTATATAGTCTAAAATTGACATCTTATTGGTTCTCACTCCTCAAGCATTTCTTTCAGACATTTATTTCTTTGAACTTCTTGTCTCGACACTTTTCTTGAAAGAATTTATTTAGGTATTTTATTTCCTTTGCTCTTTTCCTTTAGCTTTTCACTTGGTTGTTTATGCCTTAAACAATTTACATAGATAAAAAATACAAAATAAATCATGTTTTCTTTGTATCAGACAAAATGTCTGAAAGAATTGGACTTTGGCACCTTTTCAATTTTTTTGAAAGAATTCCTTGAACAATTTATTTGAAATAATTCCTTTAGAATTTTTGTTTGGCCCTTTTTGATTCTTTGAAATGACCCTTTATAAAAGTGAAAAATACCTTTTTAGAAAGGAAACATACCCTTTGGCTTCTTGTAAGTGACCCTTCATAAAATTTGTGTCTATTCTAAAAGGAAAACACCATTCAAATTTTTTGAAATGGTCCACCCTCTCATGGAAATAATCTTTTGTGATTTTGAAAACATCCCATCAGGAAAGCTAAAATGCCCATTGGGAAATTTGAAAGTGTCTACTTAGCTTGAAAAAGTCATTCAAAAAAGTTTTCACCTACCTTCAAAAAACTTGAAGTGCCTTTTAGAGAAGTTGTCTCAGATAAAATGTCTGAAACAATTCCTTCAAAAAAGTTGCAAAGTATCCTTCAGAAAAAATACAAGTGTCCTTAAGAAAAATGAAATAATCCTTTAAAAATGCAAGTGCCTCTTTATAAAAATTACAAGTGACCCTTCAAAAAAATTAAAGTGACCATTCAAAATATTTGTAAGTGTCTACTTTCCAAAGAAAATAACCTTCGAGAAAGTTGCAAATGATCCTTCAAAAAAATTGAAGTGGACCTTTTCCCAAAAATAAAGTACCCTTAAAGAAAGTTGAAGTGGACATTTTCCTGGCAAAAGATACCGTTGAGAAAAAATGGAACATACCCTGCAAAAAAATTGCCTCAGATAGTTTTTTTGAAATAATTTTACTGAATGAAAAGTCTGAAAGAAATATACTTAAGGAAAAGCTTTGGATGAAAAGTCTGAAAATTTTTGACAAAGGCTTAGAACAAAAACCCAAAATAATTAGGAAAAGGCTTAGAAATGACCAAAAATGAATTTTTTGAAAGGAATAAACTTGTAACTTTTTGGGGACTTGACTAAGAACACTTCTTCCAAAGAAAATCTAAGTACTAGACCTGGCTAAGATATAGACTTAGATTTTTTTGCAAATAGGGGTGCCCAATTTTGGCCTGAAGGGCTAAAATTTTGTCAACAAAATGGTGACTCTCAAGGGTAGTATGCCTTCTATACTAACCATACCAGTAGCCTTATCTAACTCAGGGCCAATGGAGTTAATGGATTCTTGAGGATGACTAACAAGGATTATGCCATAACAAAACACAAGTAAATACACCACACAAAAATAATAAGACCAAGTAAATACAACAAAAATAAGATAAGGAAAAACTCACACATGTGTATAAGCACTTAGGGAATATAAGGAAACCAAGAAACTATGTAAAAAAAAGGATAAATTTAGTAATAATACTTTAGATATATCCCGTTGACTGGGATATTGAGCTCCTCTCCATCCAACTTTGAGAGTTGGAAACCATTGTGTTATTTTCACTATGTGATCACATATGGGCCACTCCACAAAGCATCAAACTTTGTGTGAATACCAAGCTTGGCCCTATCTTCATGCCATTTTAGGACAATGTCTCCTCTAAAAATCCTTGGCATGGACTTCTTGTTAAAATACTTCTTTTTTTTGTTTTTGATGATTAGTCATGGTGTGCATAGCTTGAAATCTTATCTCATCAAGCTCCATCAACTCACATAATCTGACTTCCATGCTTTCATTATCCATCAATTGTAGCTAATAGGTGAGATCTAAAGCTTGTAACTCGAGTGAGATAGAAAGTCTAGCTTCCCTTCCATAGATAAGTGTATATGGTGAATTCCCAATCACTCTCTTTTGGGTGATCCTATCAGCCTAAAGAGATATTTTAAACTTAGTATACCAAGTCCTTTGATTCTCTTCCATTGTCCTCTTTATGATCTTAATTACTTTATTATTGTTGATTTAGCTAGTCCATTCCCTTGGGGATAGTAGTTGGAGGAGATGATAAGATAGATGCCATGCTTCAAAGTCTATTCACCTATCCTTGTTCTTAAGAAGGCTAATGCATTATCTGAAATGATTATTGAAGGATATCCAAACCTAGTTACTATACCTTCATAAAAGTTTAGGACCAAATTTTCATTTTCCTCCTTAAGAGCTATAGCCTCCACCCATCTTGTAAAATAATTAGTGGCTATCAACACCCACTTGTGACCAACACTAGAAGGAGGATTAATCAGACTTATGAAATCCAAACTCCATTTCATAAAGGTTTACTCAACCTATATTGGATGAAGAGGCAAGGTAAATAGATTTTGTTTGCCATCAAAATGATCACACTTTTAGAATTTCATTACCCAAGTGTGAGTGTCCTTAAACAAGCTAGGCCAAAAGTAACCAACCCTCATAATCTTAGCAACTATGGTTCTTGGAGCAAAGTGACCACCATCTGGTCCATCATATAAATCATACAACACTATGTCAATCTAATCAAAATCAATACACCTCAAAATCACACTTGAAATGTCCTTTATAAATATCACTCCATTAACAAGTACATAAGGAATGGATTACAACCTAAAGTACCTTATATTGGCCCTATCAAGACCTAGTAGATACTCACCAATTTGAAGGAAGTGAATCATGTCTTGTGTCCAAATCCTCATGGTTGAAGATATAGTTTTTGTAGGGTCATCATGGAGTGTTAAAACAACCTCCCTTTTCTCTTTCAAGTTTGAAGTAATATGCTCACATAGTCCTTTCACTAGCTTGGTTGGTTTGATATCCACATCATACTCCATCACTTTGGGGATCCAACCTACCCTTTTCTCATTCAAATCTCTACTCAATAGAAAGTCTTTCACACTAGGATGAGGCACAAAAATGTGAATATTTTTATTAAACAACATATGCCTAAATTTATTTAAACTTTTTATGACTGAAAGCCCTTGTTTTTCAACATATGTGTATCTTGTCTCATAGCCTTCCAAACATTGACTAAAGAAGGTAATAGGCTATTCAAAATATTCATTATTAGCTTGAGTAAACATTGAAAAAAATATCTCTTCATTCCCAAAAGTGCACAAATTGAAGTCCTTGGAGAAGTTTGGACTTGTAAGAGTAGGAGCTTGTGTAATGGCTTGCTTGATCTCCTGAAAACTTTCTTTCCTCCTTTTCCAAGTGAAGATATCATCCTTCCTTAGCATGGAGGTTAAGGGTTTGACCAGGTTAGAAAAATCAGGAATAAACCTCCTAGTGATATTTATCTTTCCAAAAAAACTTTCCAAACCTTTCTTATGCTTAGGTAAAGATAATGCCAAGATGGCACTTACCCTTTTAGGATTGCTAAATAGACCTTTCTTATAAATAATTTGGCCTAAGAGTTTGCCTTAATGAATAGAAAACACACACTTATTTGGGTTTAGAGAGATACAAAACTCTCTACACCTCTCAAAAATCTATCTCAGGTTATTCAAATGATCTTTTGCTTCCTTGGAGAAGATTGTCACATCATCTAGATAAACCAATATAATGTTGTTGATTAATCCTTGAAAAACCATATCCATTTCACATTAAAAATTAGCTCAAAAATTTTAAAATCTAAGTGGCATATTCCTATAGGAATATGTGTCCCATTTGGTGGTGAAATTTTTCTTGTATTTATCACTTTCTTTCACCAAACTTTCATTATACCCAAAATAACCATCTAGGAGAGAAAACGTCTCACTACCTACCACCACTTGTATAATTTACTCCATAAAAGGGAGGGGATAATGATCTCTCAAATAAACTATATTCAAGTCCCTAAAATCCACAGACAACCTGATCTTTTCATTCTTATTTTTAACAGGTACTAAGTTGGCTACCCAAGAAGAATGCTTGATGGGAAAGATAATTTTGGACTCAATCAATTTGGTGAATTTTTTCCTCATGAGGGGCTCAATATTGGGATTGATTGGCCTTAATATTTTTTTTATGGGTTTGGCACTTTAATCTATCTCTATGGTGTGTTGATCCAATCTTGGTTCAAAACCCTTCAAATCACTATATTTCCATGCAAAATATCACTAAACTCCTTACATAGTTTAATGAAATCATGCCTCTCTTAACTAGTGCATACCTTCCCAAGTGTGAGTAGATTATATTTAAAGATTTATACCCTTTCATATTTCTCTTGTTTAGTGTACATACCTAATTTTTCCTTCTTGAGCTGGTTATCCTCATTTAAAATTCTCTCAAGAGTCACCAAGCCTTTAGGAAGCTTTTTGGACTTCAATTAGACAATCTACCCTCCATATTATTGCCATACTTTAGATTGATTATTAGAATAAAACTCAACTTATTATTATATAAAAAGTGATATATATTGGTCACTATCAAATACCTACCAATTTGTGACATTATCTTCCATGGATGCTCTCACAATCACCTTTAGATAAGGATGGTTTTATCTTCCTCTATGCCCTTTGAAACATCAAACTAAGCACCAATAGATGCCAACCTATTAACATGATTATTGTCTTCCCTTCGAATAGATATGATATTAAAATCCATTAAATATTCTACAAGGTCCCAAACTCTATGCTTATATAATTTGAGCAAGCAATTCTTGGTCAAATTTTGCCCTCTAACTTATTTCACAATAAGTTCTCTATCACCAAACACTTGCAATTCCTTGACACCTCTTTTATTTTCCCATTCAAGGCCATGGATAAGGGCCTCATACTCTACCACATTTCAAGTGCATGAGAATTGAAATTTGAAGGCTAAAAAATACCTTTCCTAGGAAGGTGAAACCATCATAGCTCCATCACCTACCCCCATCTTGCTTTTGGACCCATCAAAGAAGATATACCATAATCCATTCACATCCTCACTTGGATTCAAAAAATTAGGAATGAAATATCCCTTCTCATGCATTTAATAGACTCCAAGACTATATTCTTCAATAAAATTATAAGGATCATGCTCATAGTTGTCATCTCCCCACTCATCTAAGAACAAATCAGAAACTCTTTTAAGGGAAGATGATGGATATTGGTCAATATGAAGCTCCTATTAATAAATTATATCATAGTTAACATTTTATACCCTAGGTGAGTATGGTTCCAAATGATCTCTATGGATAGGTTTTGACTTAATTTTCATCTTAATGCCATATTTTGTCATAAACACCATGTAGGACTAATTGGCTGCCAAATATCCACCTATCTTGGATGTAAAGTCCCTTAACAATAAAAGATAAAAATAGGGAGGTAAATATGCTATTGCCACATCATGAAAGGTTTAAATTCAAACCTTTCACTACCCCCAAAGTCTTGGCTAGTGATCCATCCAATTTCAAAACTCCTTTAGTCATTGGCTCATACTTGAGGTCTAGCTTATCTGTTATACATTTTGGCATAGCTGATGTGCTTGCTCCACTATCAATGATGAAATTATGAACAAAAATATCACTAATAATTATGGATAGGTAAAAATGAGGAGTCTTATTATCTTTATTCATGTGATCATCCATAGATTGAATTCCATTTACCATAATGACATTGTCATTTCTAGATGGGTCAGCCTGTTTGCCCAATCCATGTAATTATTTTTGAAGTATATCTTTCTACCTTATTAATTTTAGATAATACCAAAATTAAATGTTCATATGAAGATTCTTCATTTGGTCTACCACATTTATGTAAGGATTACTCACCTTGGGGTTCTCTTTATGAACATTTACACTTTGTGATGTAGCTTGTGGAGGTAGAGTTGTAGTAACTATCCTAAAATTTGGAATCTTATGATTTTATTGTGCTTTAAGAGATTTTTTAGACCCACTTACCATATGATATTATTTAAGAGTCAAAATAGGTCCTTGATTATCTCCTTGAGCTTCATTGATAGCCCTCCTTTTAAACCTATTTTTATAGGCAACACTAGTATTCTAATTGATTGTATTTCCCAAGAAATTAATGGCAGAAAACTCACCCTCCAAATGATTTATGAGGGTAGAATCAATCTGAGGTTGTCTAATTTCCACCCCACTTTGCATGGATCCTTAAAAAATTTAAGCTTGTAAATATTGACTGCTTTGCATTATCATACCTTGATTGTGCATTTCATTGGCATAAGTAACTTGTTACTGACCATGTTCAAAAGGTGGATAGTTGCATTGTTCCTGGAACAAACTGTTTTGAGTGGATACAAGGTATTTATAGGATGAGGGATCACTAGGATTATATATTTGATAAGGCTTGACATTGGTAATTTGGCTTGACATGGATAATTTGGCCTTGTCTCTTATTATTTCCCTGTAAAGGAGGTCTGTTTATTTGTCCAAATTGATTGTAGGATGGATATGGTCTATAAGCTTGAGCTTGTTGTCTTTTGAGGGAAACTAACTCATTTTTAACAATTTGAAGTAGAATTTTAACTTCATTTATTTCATTGGTAGGGGTAATGGAAGATTTTTCTTGACCAGGTAAAGGAGCTAAAGTGGATAATGCACTTTGACTAGGAGAATGTAAATCAGGGAATAGTGGCATTATAGATCTAGGAGATATATTTCTCACTTAAACAAGATAATTCTTAGTATTTATGGATATTTCATAGGTGTTAGGTAGTTTTTTTCCACCCATATATTGATCATCATGGAAGTGTCACTATTCAACACTTTTAATTAGTACAAAAATGCATAGTTTGTAGTTGGCCTCACAAGAATTGGGATTTTGTCACAATTTTTTTGGAATATAGTATTAAAATATTGCATCAATTCATGTGTTAACCTATTTATTTTGGTCAGTTTCTTATATAGAGATAGGTGATCACTCTTTTCCCTAAACCTATCAGTCAATAGAGTCCCCAACTCATCCCATTAGCCAATAGAATTTATAGGTAGGGTCCCATACCAGTCCAAGACTTTTCTTTTGAAAGACAAGGCCAACAACCTAATAGCTACATTTTCTTGGGTAATGTTATGGATATTAAAAAAAATTATATATTCTTGATATGCTCAATGGTAGTAATTAGACCATCTCCACTAAAATATTGGACACTTTTGAGGGTAGCTCCTAGAATTTGATCATATTAGGCAAGATGCAAGGGAGATGCCCTAGTGAAAATCACAAAAGGTTGTCATCTACCCATTTTGTAATGATCACTATAGTTATTAGGAATGGAATTTAACACAAACTTGGAAGCTTTTAACATAAAATCTCTTTTTCAAGGATGAGTATTGACAAACCTAAACCTTTTAATGGAAACTGAAGGTAATTCCACAAACTCAAAGGGTACACCTTTAGCAGTAGACGTAGTGGTCACCTTTGACATGGCTGATCATCAACCAAAGACTTGAATTATTTAATGGAGTTTCCAGGTACTGAATTTAGATGTTTCTTTCTCTTTAATAAATCTAAGACTAGCACCAATCTTAATCAATCTTTTAGGACTTATATGTCCCATTGGGTGTGCCAAAAACTATTGACACTTAGATTTTCACCCTTAAGGAAATGCTCAGCTCTTCTCATCCAAGGAAAAAAAAATGGAATCATCTCTCTTGTTGTGGTTATAAATTTCATTGAGATGAATCTCTAGATTAGGGGTTAGCTCCCCTTGATACACCTTTAAAGCTCTCTCTAATATACCAATTGTGTATGAAAAGGATTAAGAAAAAAAACTAAGAAAATAAAATGGTGATTCACCAATATGTATTATCCTCCTATTTTATTTAAAATAAACTACTTAAAGGTAAACAAGGATGTTTCACACAAAATCACAATAAAAAGACATTGCTACATTAGTATTTCATAAGTTAGATTCAGGAAAGTACTTGACACTTAGGAGGGTGATGAATGATTCCATGAAGAGAATAAACATATACCACTTCTAAGACTCTTATACACTTAGTAAATAGTATTAACATATACCTACAACAAAATCCCTTTTACACACTGGTAAGTGACCATAGATTGACAAGCTATAAAAGTAACTCTTTCACTAGTCATTATCAATAAGATTCAAACCTATACTAAATATTACAATGTGTGAAAGCAAAATCACTTGCATATTTATTCAAGAGTTTTGCAAGTACAAAAATGGATAAAGTTTTTTCAATAACTAGAAGAGGCCTTGAACAAGCCAAAATAATGCATATATATATATATATCCTTTGAGAAGTGGATCAATCAAAGGAAGTTCAAGGGTCACTTGGACATCTGTCATATTGAAAGAATTAGTTACATTTGCATGGTAGAGAAATGGGCAAGATATTCCATGTCATCAAATGGATCATTTATAATGAGTTACAACTAAACCAAAATCATTAGTTACATTTGTTACAACTAAACCAAAACCTCAGTTACATTTTGTCATTTGTTATCTATTTTCTACCTTCAGGTTCTCACTGAGATTTTCTTTTAAACTCCAACTACTAGTTTTCATAGTATAAAATTGATGTGTTATAGGCTGTCACTCCTTGGGAATTTATTTTAGACATTTATTTACTCAAAATTACTATCTTGGCACTTTTCTTGAAATAATTTATTTGCATATTTTATTTCCTTTGTTCTTTTCCTTCAGATTTTTTGTTGGTCCTTTATGCCTTAAACAATTTCCATAAACAAAAAATCTAAAGGAAATCATGTTTTCTTTGTATCAGATAAAATGTCTAAAAGAATTGGAATTTGGCACCTTTTCAAAAAAATTGAAAGAATTCCTCAAACAATTTATCCAAAAGAATTCCTTCAGAATTTTTTTTTGGCCCTTTATGGTTCTCTAAAATGACCCTTCAAAAAAGTGAAAAAGACCTTTTTTGAAAGGAAACATACCCTTCAGATTCTTGTAGGTGACCCTTTAGAAAAGATGTAAGTCTCTTTCAAAAGGAAATTACCCTTCGAATTTTTTGAAATGGTCCACTCTCCCATGGAAATAATCTTTTGGGATTTGAAAAACATCCCTTCATGAAAGTTGAAATGCCCTTTGAGAAAGTCCACTTAGCTTGAAAAATTCCTTTGGAAAAGTTGTCACCTACCCTTTAGAAAAGTTGAAGTGCCTTTCAAAAAAAAATTCTCAGACAAAATGTTTGAAATAATTCCTTCTAAAAAGTTGCGAAGTATCCTTTGGTAAAAATGCAAGTGTCCTTCAAAAAAATGAAATGATCCTTTGAAAATGCAAGTGCCCCTTTAGAAAAATTGTAAGTGACCCTTCAAAAAAATGAAACTGACCATTTGAAAGATTTGTAAGTGTCCACTTTTCAAAGAAAATACCATTTGAGAAAGTTTCAAATGATCCTTCAGAAAAATTGAAGTGGACCTTTTCTTCAAATGAATGTATCCTTTGGGAAAGTTGATGTGAAAATTTTCCCAACAAAAGATACCCTTTAGAAAAATGGAACATACCCTTCAGAAAAAGTTTCCATGGATAATTTTTCCAAAATAATTCTATTGAATGAAAAGTCTAAAAGAAATGCACTTAAGGAAAAGCTTCAGACAAAAAGTCTGAAAGAATTCAACAAAGGCTTAGAATAAAAACCCAAAATAATTAGGCAAAGGCATAACAAAGACCAAAAATGAACTTTTCAAAAGGAATAGACTTGTACATTTGTTGGGGCTTAAAAACAAAACTTCTTCTAAAGAAAATATAAGTAATAGACCTGGCTAAGATATAAACTTAGATGATTTTTGCAAATAGGGGTGCCCAATTTTGGCTTGAAGGGCCAAAATTTGGTCAATAGATACCTTGAAGGTATTACTAGGAATTTTAATGTATCTCTTAGGATATACCTTGAATTTATTACAAGGATATTAAATATATCTCCTATAAGATTCCTTGAAGGTGTTGCAAGGACCTTTTATTTATCTCCAAAGACCCTCAAGGTATCTCATAGGAAGTACCTTGTTACAATTCAAGGTATTATAAAGAGGTCCTTCTAATACCTTCAAGGCATCTTGTGCGAGATACCTTAAATTATTAAAATGACCTTTTTCTAATACCTTAAATTGTAAAACCTTCAAGTTACCTCCTATGAGATACCTTGAAGTTATTACAAGGACCTATGTGTATTTCAAGGTATCTCTTAGGAGATACCTTGTGTATACACATAATATTTTCAAACTTTTATTCATTACTAACACTTTGTATCTTGCAAGAACCTATTGAGTCTCAATATCTCTAAGTACATGCCTTAATGGGTTCATTAGGAAAGTTGTGGGTAGACCATCGATGCTTTGTAAGATTGTTGTCCCTTTTTATACTTATCATCTACACACTTATCTCCTAAAACCATTTATCATAATCTTGTTCTTCTCAATCCTACCTATTCAAGTCTTTTCATCTTTCCATTCCTCCTTTTCTTGCCTTAACACCATTTTGGATACTTGGCTATACTAGGTCGACTAAGTCAACCTGATATAATTTAGGGGTGTTTTTTCACTTTCTTATCTTGTTATCCTTTCAATTGACTTAGTTCAAACCTAGTGATTTATCCCTGAAAACACACTAGGTCAACTAGGTTAACCCTATATATTTGATGTTTTTGGGAGGATTTAGGGAAAGATCTGCCTATATGTAAAAGTTCATTTTTAACCATTTTATAAGAGAAGAATTATTAGTGAATAAGTGTGAGAAAACATCTGCTTATTGACCATTCTACTTGAGGAATAAATCTTAAGGTTACATACTTTCCTTGGAGATATAGATCTTATCTTGTGGAGAAGTCTTTTAGATGCTTAGATATGTTGTGTATCTTGGAGCTGATTTATCTTGGTTATACTTACATACCACAACAATATCTTCTAAATCACCTTGGCCAAGGGAGAGATTGAGGCTTGGTGGGTTCATCTTCAAAGGTAATTATTCCTAACATTATTTCTCATTTGTAATAGTAGATAGATAGTGCATTTATATTCTTCTCCTTTGCATTAGGATTTTGTATAAATTGACATGAGTATATGTCTTCTAATACATGTTTAGTTTATTTATTTTATTATTTCTAACCCACACATTGTGCCACAATATTTGGTGTGCCCTAGATTAGATTTAATTTCTTGTTATAAGAATAAGTGAACATTTTAAACCTTAGGACTCCATTAGGGTTGTTGTGTGATTATGTTAGGTTGTAGGCTTTGGAACCCTTCCTATAATGATATGTTGTGACAAGTGATCACCTAATCAGGTCTAGTGGATCCCCATATTGTTTATACTCCCACTTAACAAGTGTATCCCCAATTGGAAGTGTAGGTATGCTCTATATTATCCAAGCTAGGATTAATTTATAGACATGATGATTTTCAAATTACACACATTCTGGTAAATCTGATGTGAAACTAACCCTTTTAAGATTTATTTCACTTTATTTCATTCTTTTTATCATCATTTTTATCATATATTTTGACATATTGAATCGATTCTGTCGACCCAGTTATTTTTCTCTATGCATAGGTTTCCAAGAATAGGTAATTGAATTTACCTCATCAACCTAATAAAGGTTTCTATCCTTTCAAACATCTTGTTTAGTCTAATAGGTTGATCAATTTGAACCCTTATAGTTTTAGTACTCTGTAACATGTTCTTGCATAGATTGATCGATCTTGTTGACCTAGTTTGTAGATTTTGCCAACATACCTCGAGTTTTTTTATCAACAATCTTCTTTCATTACATCTCTAATCCACCAAGGTTTCTGTATACCTCTATATTTCTTTATTTTATGTCTTTCTTTTCATATTTTGTAGTCTTTAAAACTACCCTTGCATAGTCAATTAGATCGACCCTACTATGCTAGTTCTATATTCGGTGTGCTATTTGAAATAATTAGATCGACCTTGCCAACCCAATTCATTTTCAAACCTTGATTATGTAGTATAGGTTTGACCTTGTTGACCCTATTCTATATTTTTTTCATATAGTGTCCACATTATACCTTATTTCAAGTTATAAATTACCTCATATCTATTAGTAATTCGCTCATGCATTTCTTTTCCTATTGCTTGCATGCTTAGAATAGCTCACATAGTATAATTAGGGGATTTTTACTTAATAATTTAGTTTCAATATTTATATTTTATGCACACATGACCAAATCATAAAAACATAAACAATCACTTTAATATTTATCTACCCAAGGATAACCTACTTGGATTTCATCACTAAGGGGGAAGCTAACTTGATGTTTTGGTCAAGTATAAAGCATGGTTAATGGTATATTATGGTTAAGTACCTGATATCCTTATCACTACAGTGTGTTAATTGAGGGGGTAGGCCCCAATACCAAGCTTGTATCATTTCCATTACATCCCCTTCCCGCCCAAACTACCTGAAACCATCCTTAGTTTGTTATCTAGTACCTTGCTTATAGCCAACTTTCAATCACATTAAAAATAATATCTTAATAATATAATAAACATTCAAGTTAACCAATTATTTATATATTTACTTTTCAAGTTTATTTCTTTCTCTTTTCTCAATTGTGTGCATAAAAACTTGCACTATCTAGTGTTAGTGTAAGGTTTTATTTTGTGTGCTTCAATTAGATTGGCCAATGTTAATCCAATTGGTTGTATGTTTCCTTTCAGTAATTACTAATTTTCATTACTTCAAAAATTATCTTATTTCATTTTCAAAATATATTCTTAGGCTTCTTGAATTCCCTATCTATTGTATTAGATTGACCAAGCTGGCCTAGTATATTTTCTTCCTTTTGTACACTGTACTGGATCAACCCAGTCAACCCTATACAGTTTTACAGTCTCTATTTATGTGCTAAGTCAAACTAATTGACCTTGTACTATTTTAATCACCTCTTTGACATTTTATTTCTCATCTCTCTTCATTTCCCTTCATCATGAACTTTTTATTGGATAATGGCATTGAGTTATAGTCAATAGACATGATAAACTTTACCAATCCTACTAGGGTCTCCCATAGATAGAGTAGGGATCCTCTTTTGGATGCTATTAGTATTCATATTACCACTCAAAAAATGAAATATGGGACCCCTCCTAATACCTCTTTGTAGCATAATCCTCTTCTTTTCTTAGAGGATCAACCTGAATTAGAGTATGCTCTCGAAATGCTTTTCTTCATTTTTGAATTTCTTCAACATAGAGGAAAGGATCCTTATACCATTTATAACCTCATGATTATTGGTCAAATATAAGAGCCTAATTCACCTACTCCTAAATTCTCAATATTATTTAGAGGTACCACTTTCTTTGGTTCTTAGCCTCTTCTTTCAATTTTAGCTCCTTCTTATGCCATAACTTCTTCTCTAACCACTTTTACCTCCATGACTAGTATCTCTACTAACATTGTAGGTTATACATCTAGTAGGCCTCTCATAATATCCATTATCCTTAATCCTTTCACTAGGTCATCATTTACTACCCAAATTAATGATTCTTCTAGTGCTTCTTCCTCTTAACCATTCACTAGTCCATCTTTTGCTTCACAAGAAAATTTTGACACTAGTGCCTCACATTCTCACAATTCTTCTCAATCTCATATCAACACTAATATTGGTACCAAATCCATTAATACCAACATAAATACCAATTATAATACTTATAATTCTAATTAAACAAACTAACTTTTATTTCATACTCTCAATCAAATGAATACCTTTCAAGATAATAACATAAATCAAATGATGAGAATGCAAAACCACTTTCTTAATATTCAATATCATCCAAAACTAATGGATTGGGGCACACATAACCATAATGTTCCCCATCCTCTTCAATATTCTCAAGTAAATCTCATTCCTCAATCTCATTTAGTCAATAAAACCATAAAGAATCTACAAAATGAATCTCTCACTAATTAATTGTCAACATTGATATAGGAGGTATAACACCTAAAATTTATTATAATGGGTCAACCAATACTACCCTTCATCTCAAAACATTTATAAATATCTACAAACATTGGGTCAAATTAAGCATGTTTTCCATTACCAAGCTCCGAGCCAAAACCCTCATGGGTGATGCCTTGGATTGGTACAATCAACTTAGAGATCATTCCATTTATAATTTGGAGGACTTAGTAAATACTTTAGTGAAATAATTCCAAACTAATGATCTTCCTAAAAACATTTAGGCCCATTTCATTAATTTAAAACAACATGAGAATGAGACTACCCAAGAATTTGTTAATAGATGAAGACTTTCTCAAATAAATTTTAACATAACATGGCAGATGACAATCTTTTCCATCTTTTTACAAATTCTCTCTTTCCTAAATTAAAATATCATGTCTACACTCTCTCTCCACATAATTTATAGGAGGCTATTGACCAAGCTAAAAGACAAGATTTTAGAATGCATCAATTCAAGCCACTCCAACGTTCTTGGGTCCTCAGCTCTTAAAAAAACCACAATGTTACTAATGATGGTGTTATATATTCTTATGACACCATTCATAATGCTCAAGATGTTGTTCATAATCCTTGTTTAGAACCAGCTCCTTCTTCTCAACAATATACTAATCCTCATTTCTCTTCACCTAATAATATTAACATACACAAACCTCTATCCTTAACTGAATTGTTTAAGCATCTACCTAGGCCTCTTCCATGAGAGATTGACCCTACTTGACCTATGAAATATTCGTATGATCCTAAAAAAAATTGTTGATTTCATGCTAGTTGGGGGCATTCTCATGAGACCTATAAACAAATTCATAATTTAGCCATGGATTTTCTTCTTGGCCCTAATTTTGATTATGATTCCATTATTTTTAAGTGTTAACAAGCCTATGAGATTGATTTTAAGTACTATATAACACATGACAAAACTCAAGCCTTAAATTAAGCAAATGCTCATTTGTATATCTACAAAGTTCCTTTACCTAATCATCAAGTGATTTAAGACACTCAAGACAAAACCACCCCTTCCACAAACAATGTATAAAGTCTTATTGAACCAAATTTTGAAGACAATGTGGTTATCTTGACTAATATGTGAAGGGTGGTGGATTTCATTGATTCAAAACTTATCTACACTCCTCCTTCACATAAGACATATCATGTTATCTAGGATTCTTCTTCAACTCATTTAAATGAGTTGGGGAAAGATGACCTTATTAGTTTTGATGATCTAATTTATGATTCTCCCTTAGATAACACATCCCATTCTATTTATACCAATCTTCCAATACTAATAATAACCAAGCTTCTACTAACACTTTTTATTACAATTCTCAAAATCAAGTTTAACCAAATACTTCATCATCACAGCATGATTTACCACCTTGCTCTAAACCTTCTTCTAAATCTTACCAACAAAAATTATAATGCACTTTAGCTCCTCCTTCCAAGGATATCATTAATCATTATTCACCTATATATAATAATCTTCTTATGGGATATGATGAGTGGGATCCCATTGCGGAGCTCACTAATATCCCATCCCATATTTCATTTCTTGAGCTTATGAGGACTTCCTCACATCATAAAAATTTCCTCATGTAGCTATTATTCAAGATGAATGTCCCTCATCCTCCCCTCACAAGATTGGAGGTAGATTTATCTAGTTCCAAAGATAGTATTTTACAATAATGTGAAGAGATGTCTATTAACATTGATGAAATTGTAGACACTTTTCTTTCTCCATGATTTCCTACTATATCTATGACTCTCAATGAGAATATGCTTTATGTATATGATCCTCCCTTATTAATTAGCATCCAAATAGGTCATATCTAATTCAAGTATTCATTAATTGATGAGGGTTATATAATGTGTGTCCATTCTCTTGATTTCATTAAGACACTTGGGTATTCTAAATACAATCTCAAGTCTACACATAGCACATGTGAAGGATATGATAGAAGGTAAATGCCTCCTCTAGGTTACATGTGGCTTTCCATTACCATCCCATCTATAACCATCTATGTGAAGGTGATGATATTTAATTTCCCCATTTCTTATAACATCTTGCTTGGTAGGACATGGACTCACCACATGAGAGCTATTGCTTCTTTCTCCTACCAATGCATTGAATTCTCATAATAGAGCAATATACAAGATTCAAGGTGACGCTAACCATTAGAATTTTGAACAATTCTAAGATCATGATGTCTTCAAGATTCCTACTCTTGAGCCTTTTCTAAGTTTTCCATTTCATGAGTCTTAACATCTCAATTTTCCCATTAACTCAATGCAAGGTTACAATGGGCATCCTAAACTCATTTGTAACATTCCTCCTAATCTCATAGAATATAATGATGATGAGTCCAATGAGATTAAATTAAAGATCAAAACTTTTGATCTCTCACCTCATCTTATCTTGCATCTTCCTACTTCCTTATAACCTCATTCTCACAAACTCTCTTACGATGACATTCATGTAGTCTTGACCAAGACTAGGCATTCTATTCACCATGCTTCATCGGATGACAAAGTTATCCCTACCTATGTCATTCATATTTACACCCTAGATTATGATGATGGTTATCATTTAAATGATACATTATTAAGTGGTCTTGTATAGGCCTATGATGTTGAGATTGTCCATTATTTTTCTTCTTTACTTGAGTATTTTCATGCATCTCATCATTTTCATTCACTTATAATTCCTAATTTTTGCATTTTCCCCCTTTATAATAGGGTAGAGATGGTATTGACACCTCCAATATTTGAGGATTCAAATAAGACTATGCTCATGGATCATGTTATGACTGGGCCTTACCATTTTTCTAAGTAACTTGACCCTCGTAGTTGGTTTACCCCTAAGGTTTGTGAAACTCTCCTTAGACATTCTATAGATCCCACTCCTCCCTTAGTAGATTTAGCTATAGTTGAGCCTCTTCCTACTCCTACTATAGTTGATCCCATTTTTAATCTTAATATTGATGAACCTACCCCTTTTTTTGATGTTATCACTCCTTTTATTGAACCTAATTCCATTATTTCCTCATCATTACCCTCCCTTGGTGATGGTTTGCTTCCTTTTCCTAAGATGGTTATTCTTCCCATCAAATTGGTTGATAAGTGCTCTCTAGCTTCTTCAACTCCTATTTTACCTTGTTTCATGATTACTTATATTAAACCCACTCATAAGCATATATGTTACTTCCATAGGATAGATAATCATTCTTTTACCCATTTTTGCAATTTGTGACAATATATTGATACCTTGCATCCTTATTTCTCATCATCAGACAAATCTATACCTCCCCCAAAGGTACTTCCTAAGTATATGCCCAAATATGGTGAGGTATATTATTTATGGCATCTATGTGGCACACATCACACTGATCATTGTTTCATCCTCAAACAACATATAAAGGATCATATTATAGTCATTCTTGGACCTTCTTTTATTATTACCAAAGGCCATTCTTACAAGAAGGGTTCTCCTTCTTCTCCCATGGTTCTACCTATTGTGGTTCTATCCCCTCCTATGGTCCCATCACCAACTTCTATGCCTCTACCTATGATTCCTTCACCTGTGTACCTTCCCTCACCCATGGATCTTTCTCCACTAGTGATTCCTACATCTCTAATAGATCATGTTCTCATGCATTCTCCTTACCAACCTTTGCCTAATTGTCTTTATTATCACAATCCTTCGAGCATTCCTACTTTTTCAATTGAGGAGATCAAAAAATAACTAGTTTCCTAATATTCATTTAAGATTGATGAAACTTTAGTAACAATGTGTATCTAAGATCATAGAGACTTATATAATGTATTAGATAATATGTGTGGATAGATTTAATAGTATTTACAAGCACATGTATGGTGCTTTCACATTTTTATTGGATTGGATGTGTGATCCAATATTATTTCTATCTATCATATCATTTGACACTATGTCAAAAAAAATTATTATCTTATCATGATTTCTTAC